>JAZFAU010000401.1:0-112500 GCA_037178615.1 Dione vanillae
ATACATCAAATGAAGGCGGAAATCGGAGAACGGAGTGTCTTAACTCTCTTTTAACGTACATTTTCCTCTGCTTACCTTGCCTTGAACGGGATGAAGCGTGAATCTTAAAGAAAAACGCACTAAATCCAATATCTAACAGATATCACAAGCCGGACTTCAAGTAATAAATGCGCCGCGACCTAATTCCTACGGTGTAAGCTATTAATAACAAATTATTGAAAAATTATATTTGAAACGACCGTCCGTCTCAGATCGATGAATAAAACTTCAAGAAGACTTTGATTGATTATTTTTCATACATTTTTCATAGCGGAAACGTGATTTTAATATTTTATTATGGAATATAGATTGTAGTGACCCTTGTGGCTCCTGTTTGGGAATATGTATACAACAAGGAAATATTTATTTTGTTTTTCCGCATGTGACGGAGAGAATAGAGTCAAGATTGTCGTAGCGTCTGTTCTCTAACAGACTCTAGGACAATCTTGACTCTAATTTCTCCGTCACATGCGGAAAAACAAAATTAATATTTCCTTTATTTATTACTTAAATTATTTTCTTAACAAATCCTACCTTCTGTATAAAGATAATTAGCTCCATAACCATTGGATTAGAACCCACAAGCACCGCCCTAACCCCATAATCAACACCACCCCGTATATGATATATATTATGTATAAATACATATATACGTGACGTAAACACCGTACTATCGGATTGTGGTATGTACTCTATAGTGTATATATAACATATATATGTAAATTAGAATAACATATCGCTTTGGCACTGATGGGCTAATGAAGGAGATTTGTTGAAGCCACAATTAAACAATTGTAACTATATTATTGTTTTGGTTACCCAAATAATATATTTATTATAAAAATGTCTATAATAATCAGCGCGATAGCGCTTGGGTACAGCGTATCACTATTAAAGCGAAGGTTACGGGTTCCAATCCTTCTTAGGGGACATAATAAATAAACAATATATCACCGTTTTCTTGCTTTGTTGTAATAGCGAAGAAAATGAAACTATTAGACGCTGTCCCTTCGTACCACGATAATCTTTTAATGGGTGGTCTTTCGATTATTTACTTTTAAATGTTATATATACTTATAAATAATATAAAAAGTAATCAAGAAATGATGATGATGATGATGATGATGATGGTGTTGAAGCACGACAGTCGTCGGTAAGCTCTTCGACTATCACTGCGGATAGAGTTGACCCTCATATGTCCCATGGTGAACCATTGAGTGAAGAGTATCAGGAGTCCATTTCCACCCGGACACGTCTTAGCATTCCCAATATAAAGCAATCGACATGGAAAGCTCACGACGAACGATTAGCGGTCCTGTTAGAGCATCCGGGCTCGAACAGGAGTTAGACACGCAAGTAGAATCTTTCCAAAAAACTATTTATGACTATTTCAACGAAATATATCCGTCTCCAAATCATTACGCTCGTAAAAACAAAGAAAACGCGTTTAAGTCGAAAATGAGGAGGAAAAAAAGAGAGCTAAAAAAGAATCTTCGTGCGGCCAAAGCGATAGGCGATAATTATCTTAGTCACCAATTGTCTAGGGCGCTACGGTCAACCTTGAAATTAATTCAAGGTATATCGAAACAGATCGCGGAACAACGTAACAATTTCGATCGGGCTAAACACGAGGTAGCTTTTGATAAAAATCCTTTTGAGTACTCAAAAAACATTTTTAGAGAAGATAGAGGTAAGCTTTCCTTGACCGATGAGGCAACTTATGAACATTATAGAAGCACGTACGAAGTAGCTAATATAGAAAGACTATATAAGGAGCCAAATAAACAACGACCTGAGATTCCTCACACTGAATTTCAAAGTGACCCACCAACTTTAGAGGAAATAAATAAACAAATCAAAAAGAAACCATCTAAATCAGCTCCAGGTCCTGATGGTATCCCCTATATAGTATACAAAAAATGTTCATCTGTTCGCAAATACCTCCACAACTTATATGGTAAAATCTGGTCAAGAAAGCAAATGAGTACGTCGTTTGGAGAAGCGGTATTTGTCCTCATTCCTAAAAAGACCGGGTAACAGATCCAAAAGATACTAGGCCGATTGCTCTTACGAATACTCTATCTAAAATCTTTTCTCATTACTTCAAACGAAAATGACCCATTTTATGATTAGCAATAGGTACTTCAGGCCGAATTACCAGAAAGGGTTTCTACCTGGAGTTTCTGGATGCCTGGAGCATAATAGTTTGTTACTGAAAGTTTAAAAGACGCCAGAATGTGTGAGAGGCAAATTACAGTGTGTTGGATAGATTTAGAAAACGCGTTCGGGTCAGTACAACACGATCTATTGATGTTTGCGTTAAAATGGTACAATTTTCCTACGATAATAAGCAACATAATCGCGTCATACTATTCCAAATTAAAATTCGTTATAACCTCTAAAGACGGCCATTCAAAACCTTTAGGCTATAAAGTAGGTCTTTTTCAGGGTTGTTGTTTATCCCCAATAATATTTAATATCGTAATAAATATTTTAATAGATAATCTAATTAAACAAGAGAAAAAATGGGGTTATCGGTTTAAGTTCAACAATAAGTACACAGAATCCATCCTTGCTTTCGCGGACGATCTTGCGATACTGACTAGGAATCCAAAGCAATGCCAGCTGCTATTGGATGAAGTAGACGATTTTTGTGCGTGGACGAAAGGAATGAGGACAAAACCTAGTAAGTGTCACTCTTTATGTCTGGGAAGGCGAAACACTAAATATACCTCATACGATCCGGGACTTAAAATTGGCGGTAAAAGCATTGCTATAGTTTCCGAAGCGGCACCTTTTAAATTTCTCGGCAAGAAAATAGACTACAAAGGCCGCACTCCATCTTTAGATGTACTTGTCGACAGCTTTTTGACGGATCTTGAGAAGGTAGATCATCAACCTATAAGTAATGTCAAGAAAGTTTGGATTTACGACAATTTTCTAACATCACGTCTGAATTGGCCTTTCCTCGTGTATGATTTCAATAAGACCCTCTTAACAAAGTTAGATGCAAGTGTCACAAAGATACTGAAGTTTTGGCTTGGGCTAGCGCATTCGGCGGACACCTCAACCTTATTTAGAGATAAAAATAGTTTCTGGTTGAGATTAAAGAAACCATCGGAGCTCTATAAACATCTAAGAGTCTCCAAAACACACATTCTGGGAAAATCACGGGATGAGATTGTTATCTCACTCCCAAAAGACAGAAGTGTCCCAGAGCTCGAGTCAAGACTTCAATTCCATAAGCAATTTATGATAGGAGCACAGTCTAGTAAAGTAGGGTTAGGATCAAAGAGGAAAGTAAGTAAGAAAGACATAGACATAATAAAATCTTTTATTCGGCAAGACGAGAACGACAAATATAAGGTGCACGCATTGGGTTTAGAAATGCAAAACGAGTGGCTAACTATAGGAGAATTCTATATCCCTTTAACTTTAAAATGGCGCACCCTAATTCACGACTGGTCTCCAGCACTATTAAAATTCTATCTAAATGCGTTCCAAATGACTCTTCCAGATCAAAGTAATTTAGTAAGATGGGGTAAAGCTACCGATAAATCTTGCTACATCTGTAAAGAGGCAGTAGGGACAGCTAAACATATGCTGGTAGGGTGTAGGGTACTCTTGGATAGTGGTCAATACTCGCGGCGCCACGATAAAGTACTAGAAATCATACGTGAAGCCGTTAGTCTATCTGTAGCAAGAGCACAGAGAAATATAACAACCAGCAAACGCTCAATAGAGTTTGTGAAAGAAGGTTTTTATAAAAAACCCACACAAAAACCTTTCTCTATATTAGATCCAGCTCCCGATTGGACACTTATGATGGACACGTATGAGAAACAGTATAGAATCCCTGAGGATATTTGTGTTTCGTCATCCAGACCGGATATTTTTCTCTATTCTCGAAGCCTAAAACGCATAGTACTGGTAGAACTTACAGTTCCGTGGGAAACAAATATCCCAAAAAGTCACCATCTAAAACTTAATAAATACTTTGATCTTACAAACGAACTGACCAGGAATAGGTTTAGAGTTAGCTTATTTGCGGTTGAAGTAGGAGCGAGAGGTATAACAGCGAAATCTCTCTATAGTTTACTCAAAGATCTCGGCCTATCTAGAACTATTATAAATTCATTTCTAGAACGCACTTCACAGGCGGCTTTGGTAGAATCGTTTAGAATTTGGTTAGGTAGTGGGAGGAGCTCGGACAGTGAAGGTGAGCGTTAATGCATTTTAAAGGGGCCCCTTTAAACCTACACTTGGGTCGCAAGTCCCAAGCGCTGATCGGAGCTCCTCTTCCTACAACGCGATGGGCCCGGCACCCGCACGGTGAATCCATAGAATGCTAAGCAGTTTTCTTCTTCTTGGTTCAAATTGAAATAGTTTTGACAATTTTGGTTAAAATAGTTTTATATAAGTTAATATAAGTATAAGGAAAATAAAAAAAAAATACACATTAAACTCTCACTAAGAAAGATATAAGTATGTGATTTAATATGCTATTATTTTTAATCCGTCCGTAAGAAAACGTTAAAAAAATTTAAAATTTAAAATTTAAAATTTTATATTACCTTAGAACTACTTGTTAATAGAATACCTAGTAATGGCCCCTTGATTAGCATTACAACTTAAGAATCATAGAATTAAGATTGCTTTTAAAAAGTTAAATTATTAATAATTTAAGTTAAAAGTTAATTTATATTAATTACATAAAGTAACAGGCAATGCAAACGAATCACCTATATATTTTTAGTCATTTTTCTTAGTTATAGCAACGAGGCACACGCGGCGTCGAGCTCCACCACTTATAATGTAATGCCTCGGAAAAACGGAAAGCAGAGAACAGTGTCTTAACACTCACGGTTGCTGCGATTTCATCTGCCTACCCTGCTGTGAGCAGGATAAAATAGGTCCAGCAAGTTGCTATTAAAAACTCCAACGTAAAATCCAAGTATTTTAAGTAAAAGGCAATAAGATATCGTGGCACGTCGTTCATCCTTTTTTAAAAGCAATATGGCTGTCAGTCACGTATGATCTAAGATTTTACACGCGCTTAAGATTACTTTGAATAAATTGCTGAAAAAGTCATATTTGTACACATTCATAAACACATTTTTTATTTGCTTATATATATATATATATATATATATATATATATATATATATATATATATATATATATATATATATATATATATATATATATATATATATATATATATATATATATATATATATATATATATATATATATATATATATATATATATATATATATATATATATATATATATATATATATATATATGTATATAATGTGATCCTAACATTAATTTGCCAATATACTGAGAAGGCTCAGTGCAATCAATCTTGCATGCAATTGCTTTTATATACATATATTATTAATTTAACCATTTTGGTAACACAACGTGGAGCGTTTACTTAAAGAAACTATAGATAGTGAAAAGCAATAGTAAAATAGCAGTAACTATAATTTATGTATATTTAATTACTTCATAGTATTCAAAGCTGCAACAGCGACATAAAGCAAACAAAGACAAATGTTTTGTTTGAAATTAGACAAAGCTCGGAAAGCTTAACTACTATCTGTTGACAAACATTCGAATTCTATAACAAAATAAATTTAAGTTACAATTTAATATATAGAAATAATGCAATTCTTTGCTCGTAATGTATCGAAAGTTAACAGTAAAGCGGAAAGCTGAGAGTGTCTTAACGTTTCTCTGTATTTTCTACTAAGGGGTTTTCCATTAAGGGCGCTTGATCGTGCAGAACTTCCATCGTAGCGTGTGCTGTGTGGCACGTAGCGCCGTCCTGTTGAAACCACATGTTGTCAAGATCCATATTCTCGATTTCAGACCAAAAGAAGTTGGTTATCATCGACCGGTATCGCTCACCATTGACGGTGACGGCCACACCATTATCGTTTTCGAAAAATTACGGACCAATCACGCCTCCGGCCCAAAATCCGCACCAAACAGTCACTTTCTGCGGGTGAACCTCGTGTGGATTGGTCGAGACCAAGCAAAATTGCCGTATTTGACATAGCCATTCATCCAAAAATGCGCCTCGTCGCTGAAGATGATTTTTTTGCCAAAATCGGCTTCAACTTCCAACTGCTCTAATGCCCAGTCAGCGAACACACAGCGCTGTCTATGGTCATTAACCTTGAGCTTTTGTGTCAGCTGGATCTTGTACGGGTGCAGGCTCAAGTCACAACGCAAAATTCGCCAACTTGTCGTCTGCGAAAGGCCGAGTTCCTGTGCGCGACACGGAATTGACTGCCGCGGGTTTTCGAGGACACTGTCGCGCACAGCGGCGATATTCTCGGCAGATCTCGCGTTACGTTGACGCACGGGAACCGGCTGATTGTTAACTGACCCGGTTGATTCGAATTTGTCCACCAATCGACGGATAGTCGACTCGGCAGGACGATCATCGCGACCGTGAAACGGGCGAAGTGCGCGGAACGTTGCTCGAACTGAAGACTCATTTTCATAAAACAATTTTATGATTTGCACGTGCTGCTCGAAACTGTTACCTGCCATGGTGGTTTGGGAGGACGGAATGAATATAACACACTGTATTTGACAGCCGTCAAAGTTCAAGCAAGTTCCTTATTGGAAAACCCTATATATGAAATAAAAATATTGAAGGAAGTTACTATGCTGTCGCAGCGCGTTAGGCATATATTAATCTGTATAAGACGAAAGTGAGTTCTTATTTCAGTTAGGGGTAGTACCGGTATGCGCAGAAGCAATTATCAGCTACAAAAAATGGCTACAATAAAAAAAAGAAAAAACACTAAGGGCTAATTTCACCCCCTGGTGATAAAGTCCCAGATAGGAACAATGTTCTTTGTCAGATAAACAACACATTTTGTTTTCGCACGTCTCAGTGATAAACATCTAGCAGATAAAGCTATGGTTAAAGTTATTTACCTGTAGCTAACTGTAGTAACTGCTGTCTACCACATTTTTCTTTCTTTTTTTTTTAGTCACGCTTTATCCCGCACATGGCAGGGTAGGCAGAGGGAACTGCAGAAACCATACGAACCTAGTGTTAAGACACTCCGTTGCTTAATTCCTGCTTTTTTTCCGTCCCCGCTTTCCGTCTTTTTCGAGGCATTGCGTGTTGAGTGGCGTAACTCAACGCCGCGCTTTGCCTAGTTGCCAGAGCGAAGAAAATGGAAATAGAAAAATCCATCTTCTCCGACTGGGGATCGAACTCAGAAACCGTCGCGTTACAGGCACACGTTGCGCCTCTGCGCCACGACGGTCCTCAGACACAAAATACATCTACCACATTGTAATGTATTACAATGTGGTAGACAGCAGTTACTACCAGCTGAAAAGCTGAAAGTTTATAAGTGTTTCTAAGTTCACATATTTTAAGCTACGTGAAGGATTTTCACTCCATTAAAAAATTTATCAATATAAATATCAATGCATATATGTAGATAAAACTTTTAAATGTGAAACATAGGTCTATAATAACTTATACCTATACCAAAACGCAAGAGTCATAGTGTCCATTCGGACAAAGATGCGGACATCAACTAGTATGAAATCGACATTACAAGCACTTGTTTGCTTCCGCGTAATGAACCGATGCTCAACAACGCTGTTTACTTTATTTATGTGATTGTGATGACTATGAAACAAATATATGTGTGGGTTAATTAAATAATATATCTGATGTAAATTTTTTAATCATTGTTCTTTTTTTATAAGTTTTTGAATAGGTGAAGAAGACGAGAAATGAAAAACATCTAGATGGTCCAAATCATTATTTTTTATAATTAATCGTTCGTTATTAGGCTATTACCTACATTATTCATCCTACATTTCCTAGACATAACCTAAATGTTGGACATTTAGGGTCCAATCCTTACAAGAAAAAATGATTAAGCCTAGAGAATCCTATAGATCACTTTATTTATTATTTTGTTTGTGTGTCTGTCTGTCCGTCTGACTGTCCGGTATCAAATTAAAATTAATACGAAATATCCAGGTCTATGGTACTTTGGAGCAAAGCAAAATCAAACTTTCAAAGCAATAATATCAAAAGCGTTTTCGCTTAGTTCCCTCACATTTTATATGAAATTCGCCGTGTAATGAAAACTTTACGATACTTTACTCCAACTATGCAACTTGATAAAATTAGAATTTCTGTAAAAAAATGTACTTCAAAATACATTTCATACAAATCGAATGCCTATGACCGAAAATTTAAAAGTCATTTTTATTGTGATATACAATTATAAAATTAGTACGGAACACTTGGTGCGTAAGCTCGACTCGCACCTGGCCAATTCTTTCTTTCTGTACTACAATTCACTCACTCTTGAATCACCATAACTAAAGAACTGAACTGACTGACTTTTTCGTCTATATAGTCTTGAATAAGCCTAAAAAGGCAGTGTAAGTAAATAATAAATTAAGTTAATAGAGATATATTAAGACAATATATAATATTGTTCAATTAATTAAGTGACCGTCGTGGCGCAGAGGCACAACGTCTGCCTGTAACGCGACGAACGCGACGGTTTCTGGGTTCGATCCCCAGTCGGAGAAGATGGATTTTTCTATTTCCATTTTCTGCGCTCTGGCAACTAAGGCAAAGCGCGGCGTTGAGTTCCGCCACTCAACACGCAATGCTTCGAAAACGGCGGAAAGCGGGGACGAAGTAAGCAGGGACTAAGTAACGGAGTGTCTTAACACTAGGTTCGTATGGTCCCTGCAGTTCCCTCTGCCTACCCTGCCATGTGCGGGATAAAAGCGTGAAGCTAAAAAAAAAAAAAAAAAAAAAAAAAAAAAAAAAAAAATTAATTAATGGCCCTCGATCAGGATTAAGGGCCCGCAGAGAATATTACAGAGGAAGAAATATTGCGTTAAATCAATTATTAAATTTATTATGAAATTGTACTAAAAGCTCGAACTGTAAGCTTGATTTGTCTCCTTATTGCTATGAGGGAAAAAGAGCTTTTGAACTTTTATACTGGCAACATAAAATGCAGCGTTGAGTTCCGTAACTTGACAAGGAACATCTCGAATTTTACAGGAAATGAACTAAATTCTTTCCTTTATTATGACATATTAGAAAATGATTTATTTTAATTGATCCAGATATATTATACTTTGAAAAACAAAAAAGACACTCAAATCGATGTACTCATATTAAGCAAGTATTCAGTTTTCATTTTTGCCACACTATTATACAAAACAATATATAAAAAACCCTGAAGTCAAAAATTTTACTTTAGTTATATGTTTTATTTATAGTCGATAAAGAATTAAAATTTTATAGACACATCACAAATAAAACCTTTACAAAGTTACATCCGAGAACCATTGTAGCGTAGAGGCTTAAACGAGATGGTTTGCGGGTTCGATTGCCACTCGAGAAGATGGATTTTATCATTTACATTTTATGCTTTAAAAAGGATGAATGCGGAAACGGAGAGTTTTAACACTAAGTTCTAAGATAGATAGGTAATAAGATATGTAGATACCGTCGATATTGGGTCTTTTTTCTCTGCGTAAAGTTAAAAAAAGTAACACACTGCCTTTTTCAGCTAATTTGGATAACACAGTATCTCAATGCTTGTGTTTGCTTCATACTCTTTCCTATTATATGCCTATGGATGATGCCAAAAAGGCGAAATAAAATTATTTATCTACAACTGTAAGCTAATATAAACGGTACGACGTTGTTGAAATAGAATCTGTTTATTTGATTAGCTTCATTAAGGCATAGCCGGGAGACAAAAGTTTATTTTGGTCTTTTGGTTGAATTGTTAGAAAGAATTGTACTCTGTAAGAGAATCGATTAGATTTAATATATTTATTTAAAAAGTACAAACAGAATGTATAATTAAAATAAATAATGATATAAAAAAATAAATAATTATATAGTTTCTAGCTATTTCCTGTGTATAAGGAGGTAAAAAGAGAGAGTCTTAAGAGTAAATATTCTTTTTTCACTTTTCACCCAGTTTTAAGGCATTGCGTGTTGATCAGCTCCACTGCCGCGACTAATTACGTATGTATTGGTTCGGTGTAAGTCTAGTGATCGACAGTGATCACAGACTATTAAAGTTCGAAATATGAGTTTGTAAGGTGCCATTTAAAACATCACTTTTGGCTTAAAGTATGTAAAAATAACAGAAATCGTAGATATTATTACAGATCGGAATAATTATAAACTTATCAATTTTTACGGAGTAGCTTACATCGTTCTCTTTTATATAATAATATATTATAAGAGAAATTTCATATTAAATCTACAAAATCATATTTCTATATGAACTTCAGTATATCTTAACATCTTCTTATATAATAATATGTCAGCATAAATTAATGAACCAATTATATTCTCTATTTTTCGAGAATTGCACGTATCAGCGTTGTATTATTTGTTCAGGGTCTTACACACGATAGTGTCACATATTTTGTAATTATAATTAAAAAAAACATTATTAATTTATCATTTCAACTACCTAAAACGATAATAATTATTTCTGGAAATCCGTTTTCGATTATACTATCAAAAATATAGTATATTTTTGTATTTGTAATTCGCCGTACGAAGTCAATGTGTCAGCCTGTTGAACGTGGAAGTCTATATTACGATATATCATAGTAGGATATTCGAGTAAGTTTCTTTCTTTCGTTATTTAAGAGAAAAAGCTCCATTAGGTTAGCAAGAGTAACAGAATATAGAATAGCTTTTAGTACGCTTTTGTTAGTTTAGTATGTATGTAAGGAAAGCTTTCAAAGTGATTTTGACCGATTTTGAAATGTTACGTTTATATGAACATGCATGTGAAGAAATGAACGCATATGAATGTGAAATATTACTATTACTACTGAATTGTGAAATATAAAAAATAAAGAAAGAAGATAATCTAAAAAAAATGTAGAAAAATTAACTAAAAAGTAACAGATATTATTTTTAAGCTTTGAATTAATAAAATGAATTTAAATATACAAAAGAAGGGGCCCTTTTTAAGTAGTGTATAGACATAATTCAACCTACACTTTACTATAGAAAAATATTGAGAAATATATATTTTTTTATGGGAAGCACAAGGCAAACGAGTGGTCGGGTCACCTGATGGTAAGTGGTCACCGACGCCCACGGCCCTGTGTAACAGCAGAGATGTTACACGAGCGTTGCCGGCCTTTAAGATGGGGTAGACGCGCTTTTTGAACGTACCCAAGTCGTATCGATCTGGAAACACTGCCGCAGGTAGGCTATTCCACAGTAGTGTGGTACGTGGAAGAAAGTTCCTACGGAACTGCACAGTAGTAGAGTTCCACGTGTCCAGATGGTGAGAATGATACTTTAATTTATGTCGTACTGTGCGGTTAAAGAATTCAGCGGCAGGCACCAGATCAAACAGTTCTCCAGAAAACTCTCCATGGTATAAGCCGTGGAGAACGCACAGCGAGGAAACATCTCTACGCAGTGCCAAAGTGTCTAGCCTTTCACAGATAATTGGGTCCCTAACGATACGAACGGCTCTGCACCGTATGCGATCAAATGGTTCAAGTTGATACTGGGGTGCCCCAGACCAGAGATGCGAACAATACTCCATGTGAGGTCGAACCTGGGCTCTATACAGAGCCAATCGGTGTGCAGGCGTGAAATACTCCATGTGAGGTCGAACCTGGGCTCTATACAGAGCCAATCGGTGTGCAGGCGTGAAATACTGTCTCGCTCTTCCGATGACACCTAGTTTCTTCGCGGCCAACTTGGCCTTGCTATTCAAATGATCACGATACTGACAGTTATTCATAACGCTGAGCCCCAATAAACTGATAATAGGCGAGGTTTTAAGAGAAGTGTTCTCAAAAACTGGTGACACGACAAAAGGGTTTTTTTTTAGTAGTTAACGCGCAAACTCGAGTCTTCTGGGGGGTTAAATTCAACACGATTCCTTTCACTCCACAATCAGACGTTACTGAGGGAGGTCTTAATAGAAGACACAAGTTTTATTCGGCAATCGTCAACGTTTTCCCGAGAAAGACCTGCACGGCCGAAATATATGGCGTCCAGAGTACTATCATCCGCATAGCAATGAATGTTAGAATGTCCTAACATGCCATTGATATGCAGAAGGAAAAGCGTGGGGGACAGCACACAGCCTTAAGGGACGCCAGCAGTTACGGGAAAATAATCAGAGCAAAAACCGTCGACAGCGACGTTAATGCTACGCCCGGTAAGAAAGCTAGCGACCCACTTTCACAAATTTACGGGAAGCCCATACGATGGCAGTTTTGCTAGGAGTGCTCTATGCCATACACGATCAAAGGCTTTCGCCATGTTCAGACTAATTGTCAGGCCTTCGCCTTTGTTTTCAACAGCTGCAGCCCAACGATGAGTAAGGTCGTTGATCAACTGGTGATCCTCTAGATAAACCAAGAGCTGGCTGTTTATCATAATTTTGGAGAGCAGGGAGGTGATAGCGATAGGCCTATAGTTTGCCTGAATCGAGCTGTGACCTTTCTTCGGGATCGCTCTTCCACAGGTTCGGGACTACGCCGATTGAATAGGAAAGCCGAAATAGACGCGTTAGTACCGGTGTCAATTCAGGAGCGCAAGAACGAAGCACTAAACGAGAAAAGCCATCAGGTCCACTCGACTTGTGGATGTCCAAAGAAGAGAGAGCTCGCCGAACAGCTTTTTGACTGAACTTAATGTCCAGCATTGAGATCAGACATCTAGGGATTGTAGGCAGTGTCTTGCCTTGGTCACCAAGAGTCGAGTTAGAGGTAAAGAGAGTTCCTTTCTTTAGAGGCTTTCTCTTTGGCCGTATGGACGAGAATGTCATTCTCTGTGCGTAACGGTGGAAACGAGGGCCGGCTGAAGTTGCCAAGTGTTGCCTTAGAGAGCGCCTAGAACTGACTTTTTCCAGACGGGTTTCCCACAAGTTTCTCACCGATTTCGGCGACATGCTCGGACCTGGCTCTGGCGATTTGCCGCTTAAAATACGTAGAGGCTCGGTAATACTTATATTGAGAAATAAAGTAAATTATCCTAGTAAAGGTAGTTTATCAAATTTAATTTATTAACTACATGAAATTATTGTATAATACAAACAAATACTATTATATGCACTGCAAAGTCAACAGATAAGATTCAATTAAAAGTTTTAAGTAGACCAGTGAAATTCGGCACAAAGTTTTTATAAAGGAAGTTCTTGGCCATATTTCATGTTAACGAGATGGCACAATCTATGCAAAAAGCCATATTTTTTTGTTTTATAACCGTTGTTTTCAATATAAACTTTAGACACTTACAAAACTTTTACTTTTTAACTATTTCGAACATTCTAATATTGTCAAAACTGAATTTGAGGAATTGTTTTATTGGAATTATGAAATAGATAGTGGTTTCTGGTTATATATAAATACATATAACAATATAAAATAATTTGATTGTAAAATATTTTTGGAGCTTAAAGTTCAGAAAATTTTCCTCATACCTATTTTCATATATGACGTTGTAGGGAAATATCGTTCCATCTTCCATCGTATGAATGAGTAAGAATTGGAGAATTTAATTACTTTTCAACATATTCTTCTTCTCTATATTTTTTATAATATCAAGCTCTATCTCTCTTTCCCTCTTATAAAAATTCCGATTTAAAAATAATCGTTTTATTATGAGCCAATTGAAAACATGCAATCTATAAGATAAGTTAGATCAGTCTGAGTCATCTCAAGCGTAATATCGGCTTGTCATACACTAAATAGGACAGCAAATTGTCCGTATCGATCGAAGCCGGTGGACGGCGAGCCGTTTTATATTTGGATATTGGAAAAAATATGTACTATTTGTGGAAAGCTGTTATAATGCTACTGGCTTTGGTAGCTTCTGAACAACACTGACGTTTATTATTTAGCAAACTCCAATAAATCGTGCAATAAAGATTTTTTAATGGCATTTTTCGGCAGGGAGAATAAATTATTTTTATTTTTCTCAATTTAGTGATAAGATAATGCGCGGTGATAAGTTTCGTCACATAGCAAGCAATTTCTCGAAAGTATAAACTGGGAACGAAAGAAAATTAGAAAATGAAACACTAAGTTGCCTCTGTACAATGCAGTTCCGCTGTTATACGACAGTGAATCGGGTATTACAAGAAGAACGAAAGAAAGATGAATGCTGTGGAAATCTTTTCAAAGGATATGCAGAGTCAGCTTAGCTGACCGAATATGCAATGAAGAAATGCACAGGATGGTAGGCACCAGCGAGGGTGTTACAGTGAGAATGAAATATGACGTGTTTAAAACGTTTGGATACTTCAAGAGAGTAAGTGACGAAAGAATAGTAAAAAGATATATACAAAACCTAATGATAACAAAGGTCAGAGGTTGACACCTAGGTTGACTTTCGAAAACACAGTATCATTAATATTAGAGGAAGATTACGTAAAGAGCATGAGAACATGTATGAAGAGGTTGATGACAGTAGACGAGGCGAAAGAGGTGTGCAGGGACCGCAACGTTTAGCGCTCCGTTCTTTGTCACTACGCCACTAGGGTTAAAGCGTGAAGCTATATACGTACTATGCATGTATGTATTTTACTACTTAACAGTCTTGCTACGGTTTAATTTATTTACGAGTATAAATATCTTGACTGTAGATATATAAATGATACATAATTTTAAAAGTTATGAAATTATGAAGTCAGTTCCCAATTTTTTTACCAATTCTCACTTAAAAGTCTAATTAAGACCAAGTAAAATTTTTCAATTAGTGTTCAGGTAAGAATAAAATTGTAAATTACTAAATAACTTTCAAATATTACAATTAATTAAATTATTCACTAAAAAGTACTGGCTTATCTACAATGTTATAAAAATCCCCTACGTACTCATCACGCCTCATTAGTTCCATCAGCTTAGTAGAAATCGATTCTGTGTAATATTATTATAAAAATTAAATTGGGTCAAATCTTGTAATTCATTACAATGCTTCAGTATAGGTATTTTTTTTAACGTGAAGTTAAAAAAATTAAAAGTTTTACTAGTACATAGGAAAGTAGACAGAGAGAACCGCAGGAATCATAGAGACCTAGTGTCAAGACACTCCGTATATGTATTTTATTTTTTATTCTCTATCAGCCCAGTTTTTGCATTTGCTAGCTTAAGCAGAGACAACTTTGTGTAAAATCACTCTGTTTTATACTTTATTAAGTTGAGCTTTTGAATGTGACGTTTAAGACTTAAAGTAAGAATTAGGTAAACGAAGATATTTCTTAATACTAAGCCTAAACTAACTAAGTGAGGGAAAAACCGGCGTTGAATTACGTCACTATACACGTAACCTCCCAGAAAACGAAAAGCAAACAACGTAGTGTCTTAATACTATTTTCCCATGGTTCCTGCGTATCCCTCCGCCTATCCTGCTATATGCGGAATAAAGGATGAAGATAAAAAAGTTATTGTACTCGTGTAATGACTTAATATAAAGGCTTGTAGGATCGAACAACGATATTCCGGATATCGTCTTGCCTACTTTGAATCTAAAAAAATCTATTTAGGTCAATCCTTACACTCGCAGCATCGCATGTATTTGTGAGATAGAATTTTCTAGCTTTCCGAGCAAACTACACGTCGCGTGCTCCGTACATAAAAGTAACTTATACCGTGACCCTCCAATACCAATAACCATTGAAGGCAAGATCGGTTCCAGTATTACTTCCTTCGTTCTTATTATGTGAGGGATAAAGCCTACTTCGAGAAACACCTTCTTCTCTGCCTTTCAGAGGATTCGCTTATAAAAGTAATTTATATATATATTTCAATTGATATACGTAAATCACGAATGACGTGTAGTGACTAGAGATTACGTAGGTGAGGAGTTGTAGGTTCGATTTTCAATTTAAATTATAATTTATATCCGTTTTCTAATAAGCTTTTTGATCATTTTAATTGTTAATTTAAATTATGTATACAAAAGTTTTTCGCTTTTTATCCGTATTTGAGTTTTCCCGTGTTGAGTGATAGAACTCAACGCTGTATAATAACTGTGGTAATAAAACATGTCATTATATGTATTAATTTTAAGTTTAACTAGTCACTTGCGCCCGAACGGAAACCAGAGCTAACGTCACATAAAATTGAAAGTAAGTAACGTTGGAACGATTTTCGTAATGTAATATAGTTTATAGCCTACAGCCTACCCTTAACGGAGAGAATGGCCAACACAAATCTAATTTTCATTTAGAACTAATAGTTTTGAGACAGCCGCATTCAATCAAACCAATTTTCAGATTTATGATATTAAAAAATAGTTATATAAATATCAGAAAATATATTAACGTTATGATTTGTGGGTTCGATTTCCACTCGGGGATCTTCCTTTCATTTCCATTTTTCACTTCGCTGTGGCAACTAGGCGAAGCGCGGTGTTGAGTTCCGCCACACAACACGCAATGCCGTGATAAGGCAGAAAGCAGGAAACGGAGTGTCCTAACACTAGGTTTCCACGATTCCTGCGCTTACTCTTACCTACCCTACTACGAGCGGGATACAGGGTGAAGCTAAAATATAGTATCTTAAAACCTAACCTAAGTATCTTATAAACCAAAATATCTTGCTTGAAAAATAATTAGATCAACATCCCTTATAAGCACATGGAATAGAAACATATATTCGTAATAATAAGTATATAACTTCACTCATTTCTAATTACCTATATAGAGGTTAATTTATAAAGATAAATAAATGATGTATAAGTAGTATCAAGTATCGGTCATCTGGACCAAACCACACGCGATGATAATTAATTACATTTGCGAAATGAAGATATTATTTGATCGACTCAGAGGGAGATACAGTTAGGTATATACGTGTTCGATATATTTTACTATTATTGAATATAGTTTTCACGCTTTATCGCGTTAGTTTTCACGGTTCATCGTGCAAGAGAGAATCGAACCAAGTGTTAAGACACTACGTTCACTGCTTTCCGTCTTTTTCGAGGCATTACTAGTAGAGTGACGGAGCTCAATGCCGCGCTTTGCCTAGTTACTAAAGTGAAGAAAATCCCCGAGTGAGAATCGAACCCATACGCTGCCTTTGTACCACGACGGTCCACAAAATATATTTCAAGTCAAATATTACTTTTAATGTATTTGAGTTGAGTTGAGTAATTATGGTGGCGTAGCTTAATGATGGCATATGGCTTAGTTTAGCTTATATGTTTAGATTGTAGATTGCAAGAGGTGCAGATTCAAATCTGGAAATAGTTATTTATTTATTTTATATTATCTTTCTTTAATCTTTTAATGGCAATTATTGTGCTAATTTTATGCAGTGATTTTGTTGAGATTGTATTATTGATTAGGCAAGTAGTTTACAGTGTTCTCCATTTCAAGCAGAATTTCAGGCAATATGTGGCGAACGACGCCTTCTTCTTTATATATACTGTAACATATCACTTCACTTTAAACTTCATAAATATATGTCAATCAAATACATTAAGTAATATGAGTTGACAAATTGAAAACTTGTGGTCACATTCACTCATATCGTATGAGATCAGCTAAAGTATACATCTGTAATAGCTTTTTCCTGGGATATGGATATAAATTTTCAATTTTCACAATTTTCTCTTTGGTTACTAAAATTCAACGGGAACTACTCTGTAGGTTTTGACACGACGATTTCATGGGAAAGAATAATTAATAATCATATCAAAAATAATCAGAAATTAAATGGCGCAGAGGCGCAACGTCTGCTTGTATCGTGACGGTTTCTGGGTTCGATCTCCAGTCGGGGAAGATGGATTTTTCTATTTCCATTTTCTTCGCTCTGGAAACTAATCAAAGCGAGGCGTTGAGATCCACCACTCAACACGCAATGTATCGAAAAAGGCGGAAAGCGGGGACGGAAAAAGCAGGAACTAAGCAACGGCTTCCTTAACACTAGGTTCCACGATTCCTGCAGTTCCCTCTGCCTACCCTGCCATGTGCGGGATAAAGCGGGATAAAAAAGAATGAGCATAAATTGACTTTAATCAAGGCACATAAAGCCTCAAGAGGTCATGTATTTGGATATTTGATGTTAATTTTACCTTCATTTTTCTATGGGATTTTGAGAAAATAATCTTGTTAGACAATCAGACATGCAGATGGACTGTTACGAGGATTCTTGGTGCAGATTTTTTGTTTTAAGGTACGGATCCCTAAAAAACATATAATTGTAAAATTGGCATTATTAAATAGCAATATTTGCCACCATCAGATCTATGGAAATAGCAAGTTAAGACATAAATTCAATTTGTAATATAATATACATAAATTTTAATACAGATGTATAATTATGTACACTTTCCTGCCAGTAATTAACAGTATCGATAATAAGCGTGACCAGTCAAAATCGCACACAGTCATGGCATTCAATAGTTATCGACGTATCCGCTCCATTGATCCCGATTAAGCCGTAAAGCGTTATGGAATATATGCCATCGTGATAGTTAACTAAAGGCTGATTATGGGTTATAATGTCTCTGAAGAGTTGAGATAGTACAGCATTTTCTCCAAATTTCTAGACAGACTGCTTCGTCAACCTTTGGAGAATTTGTGACGAAGAAGTTCCTTAACTCGCAAAGTGTTTCTTTTAATTTGGAAAGTGAAAAATGTCGTCATTTACGTGTAGATTGGCATAGATCAAAGATGCCAAAGTGTTTCACCCATTGTGAGGTATCCTCAAAATTTGTTGAGCTCGCTAGAGAAAATAAATATATTCCTAGAATGATCTGCGAGGCTATTGAAATACAAAAATATTCTAATTTCAAAACAGAAGACGGTTGGAAGCTTTCTACCACTTGGGATCCACTTATAAAATTTTTAAAATCCCAAACACACCACGCCAGAGGGCAGGATATAAATAAATAAATAAAAAATAAGAATAAAAAAGCTTTACAATGGAATACTTAACTAAACAGAAATATTTACGTATAACTAAACTTTAAAATTCTACAAATTTTGTAACTAATATTGTCTTAACAGTATTAATTTTTTTATTATATATATAACTAAGATTCTATTATCATTATGTACAACTAAGAAGAACCTCTCGTCTCGAAGGTGAAGGCCTCCTCTAGAGCTTGCCATTTGTTTCTATCACATGTTTACCAGCTACTTGCACTATGTTATCAGCCCACCGTGACAATGGCCTTCCTCTTTTCCTTATGCCTCTTGGTTCGGACCAAGAAGTCAATATTTTTGTCCATCTATTATCAGTTAATCTAGCTATATGACCGGCCCAGCGCCATTTAAGTTTCTTTGAGTGAACGAGAGTATCGATAAACTTAGTCCTCGTCCTTATACTCGCATGAGGATTTTTTTGTATTCGCCTAATTTTCGTAAGGTTTCTTTCCATGCTCCTTTGGCATGATCTAATTTTTGTTTCTGTCCGGTACGTACATTTCCAGGGCAGCAGGGCAGGATATAGTCAGCTCATTCTGCAGGAATCCAGGGCAGTACGCGAGGCAACTCAGGAACAGTTGGCAGTAGTTTGATATAATCATTATATCAAATGACAGACGAATGCCACCTCAGTCTACCCACGGTGTAACCACGGACTACCGTAAAGTGTTCGAAACGTCGGGTTTTACAAAAAAAATCAATATACGCGATAAATCCGTTTAAATTGTTTTATTTAAAAAGGGTTATATAATTCAGTTTTTAAAGCGGGAGAGCTTACGAGTACTTTTACAGTATTTCTCATTTTGATATATAATAGCTAACTGTACCGACACCTCCATTAACACTTTCTCTTATCTTGAAACTATATATTACTTATAAGTTGACACTCTTCTTCATAATAAGCGTGTCATTTCTGATTATATCAGAGTACTTTACCAAGAGACGTATCAAATTATCCGATGTGGTTATTTTCCACTTCGTGATTACGAATTAATTGTATTCAATAATAAGACAATAATTGAGAAGCGATTGAATGTTTGTATTCTTTCTTCTTCTTCTCTAACAAGAAATTGATGCAAAGAATATCCGTTCTCCAATACCTGTATTTTATTTTTTTTTATTGGCTTCACGTTTTTATCCTGCACTTGGCAAGGTAGGCAGAGAGAACCGCAGGAACTTTAGAAACCTAGAGTTAAGTCATTCCTTTCCTTGCTTTCCGTATTTTTCGAGGCATTGCGTGTTGAGAACTCCGTGGTTTGCCTAGTTACCAGAGGAAAGAAAACGGAAATAGAAAAATCTATCTTCACCGAGTGGGAATCAAACCCATAAACTGTCACGTTTACAGGCAGACGTTGAGCGTCTGCGCCACGACAGTCCTCAAATTACCAATGTAAACATTAATTTTTTTATGGCTTACAATTCTTTATACATGATCATTCCAAAAAATAGAGAAAGCAAAACAAAAGAAAAACATAGTAAAACCATATATTATAAAAAACTTTGAAGAAAAATAAAATTAAGAAGAAGATTATGCTAAAATTAATATTTCCGCATCGTAACAATTTAGTTATGAACAATGAATAATATTGGGCTAATCTGATAGATTTATCAATGCGGAGTCAAATTACGCTAATTACAAGAAATTTGGCAAATTGTGTTATTAATATCTTTGAGGGTCTTTGTGGCACAGAGTGAACAGGGTTTGACTGTAAATAAGGGACGGCTTGTGGCTTCGTCGCCTAGTTTAAGAAATGCGTTATTTTCACATTCTATGACGTTACAGTGAATTCCATCACGAAATCGGATAATAGAGTTTTACAACTTCTTCTCCATGTCTAACATTCTGAATTCTATGAAAGCATAAAGTATCGATATAAAACGGTTCTTTTAAAGGAGCCTAGTTAAATATGGCTTTATAATTATTTTTATAGAAATCTAGTAGAACTTTAACAGAACAATAATGGTTTATATTTTAGTGGAATTTTAGTAGGATTTTAGTAGATTTTTTGTAGAATTTTAGTAGAACTTTAGGAGAATTTTAGTAAAATGACTATATTTAAAATTCGTTTTGATTTATAGAATAGGCACATCTACTTCTTTACCAAACCAAAATATTTCAACTACTATATCCATCTATTTTTTCTTCCAACAGCGAAACATCGATCATTTGACATAATTATGTATGAAAAAATATACAATATGTCACTGTGTTATTCTAAATTCAACAATTTGTTTCCTCACGTCTCGCGGGATGCATATCTGTTTATGTTTAATATGTAAAGGTTTCTATGTAAAATACATATATAAAATACGCGTATAGATCACTATACAAATATTTTTCTTTTACGCCTCACGAGAGTAATTTTACTTTAACTTTTCACCAGAGTCAGTGGGCATTGAAGTTTCAATATTCAAGTTTATATTATTTTTCTAAAAATAGTAATTTTTATAGCTCCAATCTTTATCCCGCATAGCAGATAGAACTGCAGAAACCATGGGAACCTAGTGTTAAGACACTCCGTTCCCTGCTTTCTAACATTTCGGGGCATTGCATGTCGAGTGGCAGAACTCAACACCGCGCTTAACGAGAGCGAACAAAATAATATAATCCGTCCTCCGAGTAAAAATCGAACCCACTAACCGTCACGTTTACAGGCAGACGCTGCGCCTCTTCGCCACTTCTGTTCTTTCATATTTTGTCCCTTTATAATAAAGGTAGACAAAGAAATAGGCTAAACGAAAGCTGAGAGCATACTGATATGAGATAATTTAAAGATAATCTCTTTCATTACATTATCAAAACACCACCGTACGTTCGTCCATGCTTCTGTGTAAAATTTGTTTCATTTGAGAACTTCAAACGATAACATCAGAGTTAGCTTTGCAGATAGTTGTTGCGAATTTTGAATGGAGTTCATACATTTACGCTGTATTTAGAATAGAAACGAAATATTAGTACTGATTGTAATACTATGCGAATTAAATATAGTATATTTGGAAAGTTCCACTTCTACTAGTTCAATAGTTCAAAAGTTCATCCCTCATACGTTCAATAGTTCAAAAGTTCAATCATCCGAAAAAATCACTAGTGCAATAGGGAATTATATTTAAAACATTTTTATTTACTTCAAGTAACAAAATTTCTTAACTAAAATTACTCATCCTAGAATTGGCATTTCTTTCTTTAAATAAACCTTGAGCGTCCACTAAAACAAGAAGAAAGAGTAATATTAATAAGAAGAAAGGAAAACAAATAATCAAAATATTCAAAACGCTTCGATTACACGAAAATGTGAATCTATTACTCGGTCCACATACGAAGAAATCAGGTCACGAGTCATTAGCGCCTCAACCGACATGTGTGCCTAAACGCTGTAATATCTAGGTGTTTGTCATCACCAGTAACGCTTTATCCCAGCAATTGTCAGATTTTATGCTTAAATTTTGGCAGCCAAACGATGAATCTGTGTGAAGTAGATTTAAAGGGATTTACGAGATTATATCTCCGTAGCGAAGTAGAGTTCTATTTTTACTTGAAAATTGGAAATTTGAGAGCATTTTCGCGCTCTTTGGATAATGATTTGGGCTTGATCACTCTCTCCAAATTGGTCTTATAGGAAATTCCGAATATGAAAGTATGAATGGAAAAATAGAGAGAGAAAGAGAAAGAGAGTATAAGAATTAAAAATATTCAGGAACGTTGCTAAAGCAATAACAATCATTTAGATTAGTTCATCAAATATAGTATTGTACAAATTTTTCAATGTAGAGAATGTAGAGAAAGGAGAAATTAAAACACAATAATGAAAAATATAAAGAGGTATCTATATATTTTCTTAAACATAAAGATATGACCTATGTTTTGTTAATTAATATTATTTTAATAGTAACAAAATTGTTTTAGATACCACTTTAACGCATATTTTCATTACTATATTGACATTGTTTCGCAAATCGTTCATAGTCCAGCTCAGTCGAAATGCCAACTTGACTATTGTAATAAAATCGAATACTACAAACTGCAACATAAATTACTAACGGCTTTATTTAAGAATTTGTGGACTGACGTACTTTAATTATAGCAATGGAGTGGTAAATTTCTTTATGGCAACTGTTTAGACTATAATTTGAATATTTTTAATTTTACTTCATAGTTCAAACTATTTGTAACAAATTCATTTATTAGGGAAAAGTGAATATAGTGTTCAGACACTTCATTTTCCACTTTCTCTCTGACCTTAGCGCTGCGCTTTGTCTGAAAATCAAACCCTCACTCTTCCTTCAACGTCCTCTGCGTAACTTCTCGTTATTGAAACTGACAATTTAGTTGTACCGTAGGAATAACCGTACAATTTCCAACATGTTTACCAAGCGATAACCACAATACACACAAGATATATATATATATATATATATATATATATATATATATATATATATATATATATATATATATATATATATATATATATATATATATATATATATATATATATATATATATATATATATATATATATATATATATATATATATATATATATATATATATATATATATATATTTATATATATACTATAAGCCGTTGCGTGGCAGAGAAAACTGCTAGAACCGTGAAAACGTGTGTTAAAACATTCCGTTTCCCGTTTCCCGCTTTTCACATTTTCGAATTATTGCGTGTTGAGTGGAGGAAGTCAACTCCGCACTTTGCCTAGTTCAGAGCGAAGAAATTGGTAACGAAGAAATCCAAAGTATATCTATACTTTATTATTATATTGAAGTAAAAATACAAACTATATCTACACACCAACATAGTATATATTATAATGTTAATAAATTTCCAGTAATATCGCAAAATTATAATATCTATTAAAAAGATAAATAACTTTCATTTTGAACAGAATATTACTTTCAAAACAAATCCGATCCGGTTGTTCAACGGGAGACTGACGTGACTGACATTTTGTAAATTGACCACTTCAAAACTTTTTGTTAAAGTTTTAATATAAGATAATAATCTGAAGTTAAATTTTTGATTGATTAGTATATATTAATTACTGTTCAGAAGTAATGTAAAAGTTTGGTAAAATCTTTAAATTACCGTTTAATTGACGTTAAATCTATACAAACGAATGTATGTGTTGATTTAATGGTTATTAGATACAAATTATAATCTCTGGGTGTAGCTATGTCTTATTATGTCGTTATAATAAAAGCAATATATAGTATATTTATATTAAAAATGAGGTTATTGCAAAGGCACAGAGGATGACGGTATGATGGTTTTAGATTCGATTTCCACTTGTTAAAATGAACATTTTAATTTCTTTTGTATCAAAATGGAGTGCGGTGTTAAGCTCCATACTTAACAAATATCTCAAAAAATCATCTAAATTTTCTGAATAACGGGAGTTGTCAAGACTTCCCGTTGTCAGGATAGGCCAAGGGAACTTATCCCTATTTGCCAGATGTAGAGCTTGTAATAATTTTTTTTTTCTTTAAATAGTGTCAAGTGAGACAAAGCGTTACGTTTGGTTCTGCTACCAACGACGTAAAACCTACAGCATAATGACATGTTGTTAGGTTCTTAATGTGATTGTGGGTATCTGGAAAATTGGCATCGGAAAAAAAAAATTATCTGAAATTTTTTAATCTCTACGTATAATGGCGCAACAATGGCATTATTATAATAATTATGATTATAATGAATATTAAATTAGAATTACTTGTTTTTGTAAAATTATTTATAGACATTGAGGACCGTCGTGGCGCAAAGGCGCAACATCTGCCTGTAACGCGACGGTTACTGGGTTCGATCCCCAGTCGGAGAAGATGGATTTTTCTATTTTCATTTTCTTCGCTCTGGCATCTAAAGCAAAGCGCGGCGTTGAGTTCCGCCACTCAACACGCAATGCCTCGAAAACGGCGGAAAGTGGGGACGGAGTAAGTAGGGACTAAGTAACGGAGTGTCTTAACACTAGGTTCTTATGGTTCCTGCAGTTCCCTCTGCCTACCCTGCCATGTGCGGGGTAAAGCGTGAAGCTAAAAAAAAAATTATAAACAAACAACTGATTAAAACGACATTCTGTAAATTTCCATATTGAGGGTAGTATAATAAATACCATGAAATATTGATGTATGGTCATTCCTACTGTAGACTTTGTAAAGTGAAGACGTCTCTTTCGCAATAAAAGCTTATAATTTGGAAGTGTTTATTGTTATTATGAAGCAACCTATCATTGATGAAGAAAATGACGTCAGCATTGCTGACGTTACGTTGTTATGTGTTAAAAAGTACTCTATAAATTATTTAAAAAAATCTGCTAAATATTGTATTATTATTATATTTTTTTATTTCTATTCTACCTTCTTAATTTTAGTTTTATTAAATATAACATATTATATTCCCTTATTGAGATACGTTTATTTATTTATTGGGATTCATAATACACATTTATATATATATATATATATATATATATATATATATATATATATATATATATATATATATATATATATATATATATATATATATATATATATATATATATATATATATATATATATATATATATATATATATATATATATATATAAATATATGTATATAAATATATTAAAGGGAAATCTTGTTTCTATAATATAGTACTGAATGATGCTATTTTGTGAATGTAGTAATTAATTGAATGGAAACGAAAATAGTAATTGAATAAATAAGTAAAGAACAAATTTTTAAAGTATCAAAAATATGACTGGCCTAATTAACTATAATAACTGTTTTTTTTCCCACAGACATTTACTAAAAAAAATCAATAATTGGAGAATGTTTTCGAATGCCAGGGCGATATCAGTTACAGTATTGAAAGGGATTCACTTGGATGTTCATTTAATACGGCCATTATATTAAAAGTTTCACCAGAATTACCTCATATTGAATTTCAGAAACAAAGAAATGGCTGCTCTCCGACTTTAGTGGTAGGGAGTTGAGGAAATGCTTTAGTTTTTAGTTATAAATTATATGTAAGACATGGAGAACATGAATATTAATGTTCAGACCGGATTAGGTTATACTGAGTCTCTGCGCTACGAAGTCTTCAACATTAATTTGAGGTCCAGGATACAATAAAATGTACCCATTAAAAGTAGAGAGAATGTAACAAAACTAAAAAATAAGTTTAAATTATTCCTTGGACTACATACAGCAGAAAAGGGAATTAGGTCTTAAGACACTCTTTGCCCTTTCCACTCCATTTTCGAAACAATATGTTTCGAATAATGGAACTCTATAAACACTATGTTTTATAACCAGCGAAAAGAAATAACTACATTACGATCACCTCTCCTTTCAGCGACTAGAATATAAGTAAAGACTTAATCATTTAGAAGTATTAGTACCAAATTCATATATTTTACAAACGATACTATGCTTTCAGCTAGTTAATACAATATACGAGTCACCTTAGTGCATATCGAGCTTGAACATTCCATTCCACCTTGTATGGTAACTTGTAAACTTTGTAAATCAATTTGCAGGTACTGCCAAGTCGGAAGACAGAACTTGGCTTAACCGCTTGTGCAGTGCTTGTGCTTCCTACTTGTTGCTATATTCTGATGTAACATTGTTCTCTTAGTTTGATTACATTAGTAGACTTTAAATTATTCAGCTCTTAATTCAGGATGGGATTGACGTACAAATTCGTCTTGATTTTAATTACTAATTGAGTTAATACTTAAGAGTTATCATGATTACGTCTACTTTGTGATGGAGATTGCGAATTGATTATAAAATAAGGAATTTATAAAATTACATAGACTTATCAACTGAATATATTGTTTATACAGTTTTAAATTGAATTTAAAGTGTTTAAAAAACGTTTAGGGAAACAAGTTTTTTTAACTTTACGCTTTATCCCCCACATGGCAGGGTAAGCAAACGGAACCGTAGAAATCTAGTATTAAGGCCCATCGTTCCCTGCTTTTCACCTTTTTCGAGGTATCGCATATTGAGTGGCGGAAATCAACGCTACGCTTTACCTAGCTACCAGAAGGAAGAAAATAGAAACAGAAAAATCCACCTTCCCCAAGTGGGAATCGAATCCAAAAACCTTTAGAGTTAAAGACGTTAAAGAGTTTACAGACAGACGCTACACCTCTGTGCCACCATGGTCCTTAAACTTGTCCTTAAAATACCTAGATTTTTAAATATATTTATTTTGGATGATGTATGTATAATATAAAATAAACACAGTATCTTGAAAATTATAAAAAATATATTTAACACACAATTACAAAACTGAATTTCAAATGTCCAATGTTAAAAGATTTCCAAAGCAAAAGATAAAAAGTTTTGGTAGCGCCACACTAATGTGTCCATTCATCTGATGTTCCAGTTTTATCACAATACTGTAAAAGTAGAGCAATGTAGAGTACGCATTACAATAGTTTTAAAGGTTTAGCTCTTTTGTATTTTTAAGTATTTAAGTAACTTTTTTATCTTTGTAGTATACGAATACCAAGCCATTATTTTCCAAAATGGTGTTAGGTACCTTTTGGAAGTAATGTTATGGACTAAATAAAAAAATATTGCTTTTACTGTATAGGGTGACCCACCCTATACAGTTTCCTTACCTACCCGGGTAGGTAGGGTAGGTAAAGAAACGAGTCGTCGAGTGACTCATATTCCGCCCCGATTTGACACATTGCGTGTTGAGGGGCGGAAGTCAACGCTGTAATTTGTCTTAGGAGAACAGGAAACTGACAGTAAATTATTCTTATTTTTTTAGCTATGGTTCGTTATATACGTTTTGTTAGGTAAGAAAATCCATAGAATCAAAGGGTCTCTAGAGAATACGTGTTAAATGCCATTTTATTCATTATTCATTTTAATAATGCTTATTTTGTTAAAATACCTTCATAACTTTATTAATTATCATCTAACTTAAATGATAATTAGTACAATTATGAAAGGATTTATTTTATAATTTTAAAAATAAAAGAAGTTAAAATAAAAAGAACATTTTAAAACTCATTTTAAAAATATATATTAGGCGACGATGCGAGATTTTTTACTTAGTGAAGTAAAAGATAAGTTCCCACATCAGGTTATTTCGAAATATTTTTTCTAGAAGCCCAAATATGAAGCAGATTTAATATTTCATAACTTATATTTTAAGTCTATACCAGCGGATGACCGTCAGAATAGTTAATAATAGATTGCTAAAGTCTTTGCCGGTTGGACCTAGCTGTATTATTACGTTTACGGGCAGGTCGATAGAGCTATATCGATCAATGAAGCAAACGACTCTCTTATTAAAGATGTATAAATTATTTAGACATGATATGATCATTTTATGTTATACTATAAAAGTTATTATAAATTCTCGCTTTTTTTTGAACTTCGGGAAACCTTCAAGTTTTTCTGCGCTGCGTAATTTTCTTTATTTTTCTATAATTTTATTTTTGTTTTTAATATATCAAATGACTATTACTCAACCTACAATTTTATAAGTTTTACTTTCATTGATTGTTATATGACCTGTCAGTGGCTTTCCCAACTTTATACATACAGTACATTCTAGATTTACTTTAAAATTAGGACTCCATTTGTAGGCTGCTCTATATAAAATATATATTTACTACTAATATATATACTCTATATATTTTCGATAGAACGACATACATATTTAATTAAATACATACCTATATATACATATACATATATGTATTGAAAGATGAGAAAACTCTTCCCTTTTCCATAAAAGAACAATAGCGAGCTGCGCTAGTAAAATATGAACACACAGTATAGTAAGAAGACTTCAAACACCTCTTTATCAAATTCCAAGCGCGATACTCCTCAGGGACACATGTTGATTTTGAAACGTTAGCTTTTACATGACATACGTACGTACATATAGAGTTATGAAAACAAAGCTCCATATAAGAGAGCCAAGTTATAAGAACAACAAAATGTAAAAATAATGTTGTCCCATAATACTTTGTCAGTTTGTTTAAGGAATGAAGAGAAACAACTCTTTATAATACTACTACTATATTTACTCACTTGCTTTACATGCTTGGGTTGAGTTCCGTCACTCAACATGTTATATCTCAAAACACAAAAAACGGGAAACTGAGTATCTTGAAATTAGAATTTTCGCTATTTTAAATAAAATAATTTAAATGAATTATTCGAGTACTTTAGCTTTTTTTAGAAACCGACGTTTCGAACACTTTGCAGTAGGTCACGGATAGACTACCCGTGAACACAAAATCATCGGTTTATCAACAAAAATTACAATATGCGCGAATAACCCATCATGTATACAAATTGCGGAAATCAAACATTTTTTATAATCTTCTCTACGGACTTTCTTACATGCAAGATATAGTGCTGCCGTGCATATCATAATCACAGTAAGTCACATTGTTATCAATATTGAGCTAAGCACATATTCGGAAACCAGACTTCGAGATCTACATTTCTGCATTTTTAAATATGGCTTACTAAATGAAATAAACTTCCGCAGAAACGTCACGAATTAAAATAAAAACTTTAAGCTTTTTTTCTCAAAAGTATGTCCAAGGTACTTACTGTATATATAACAAGCACAACAGAGTTTTTTATACCTAATGGCTTGAAAGTAAAGAACACAGTGATTTAAGTGCAACTTATTTCAAAAGTTTTCTCTACCAAACGTGACGATAAAAACTTAAACTCGTATATCTATATATAAATTGGCTTGTCTCTACGTGCGTGGAACGTACACATTATTTGTGAAGTTGAACACTTAATAGTTTGTGTAGCTAAAGTAACGATCGAGTGAGAAACTTTTAACAATACTCGATTCACACTACACTACGAATGAAATCCTTTCAATAAATACAACGAACAAAACTAGTAACTTTATTTTCCAATACAAAATATCGCCTTGCACTTTATTTAGTAGTGACATAAGCTGTAATAATAGAATACCTGTAAAAAATCATCTAAATTTAAAGTAGTTGGCGAAATATTTGAAATATCAAAAAAGCCTTTTCGTCTCTAAAGAGAATCGCATCTCTACTCATGATTTTTGAAGTAAAATTCATTGCACGTTTAAGTTTCACAGCTTTTTTCTAAGAAAGTTTCCACGTAAGCCCCTACCAAGAAACATGACTACAAACGCTATCAAAGATTATGGAATTAAGGTAGTAACGGCGGTGTGTAATTTGATAAGCTTAGTGGATTAACTTGGCTTTTACGTTGGCTTCAGTATATTTTGTGATGATTTTGTTAAGTAAAAATATTTATATTTACATTTAGCAGTACTTCAAAATAACATAAGGAGCTGCGTTAAATTCCACCACTCTAAACATAATCTCCAAAATTAGGCGAAAAATGGAGAACGGAGTGTCTTTCCTCCAGATTTATTTGATGCTAAAAACATCACTTACAGTGTTGTAGTACTGGAAACATAATTCAATCTTCACACGATGGGTACATATTGTATAATAAGCTTAAATATCCGAATTTGTTGAAAATCATCTAGAGAGTTAGAGCTCGAGGTAGACAGCGCTTACAAACATTAAGCGATAAAAGGAAAACTTAGTAGTACACACGCACACACACAATTACCTATAAAGATGATTCTGCTGGAAGATTTAACAGTGACCTTCCTCCAGTATCTTCGATACTGTGTTTTCGAAGGTCTTCCCTTACCTCTCTTATCACTATTGCGTCGTATATCTCTTTCATCACTCTTTCGTCATTCATTCTTTCAACATGCCCAAACCATCTGAGCACGTTCATCATTCTCAATGTGACATCCTCGCTAGTACCTACTATCCTGTGTACCTCTTCGTTGCGGATTCGGTCAGCTAAGCTGACTCCGCATATCCTTTGAAGAGATCGTATCTTCATAGCATTCATCTTTCTTTCATTCTTCTTCTGTAATACACACATTTCACTGCCATATTGTGTACTTCCAAAAGTGCAGCGACGCTGACGTTCTGCCGTCTCAGCAACGCAACTAAGGCATTGTTCATTCTGTAACTGGCAGCAACACGTCTTTCCACATCCTTTTCGTCTCTACCATCATTATTAAATTTTGTATTTAATTTTATTTCCTGTTTTTTTAGGTGCTAAAAAGGATAAAAAGTTAGCACGATGAACTACTACGTACACTGGCTGATTTTTTTTAAACACATTCTCATTCAATGTCACTGTTATGCTCAAAGTCCTTTGCTTCACAATACAGTGGATGTTGATGCCTGCTCTCAAGTTTCCGTTTTCATTCTTAATTAATAATGTCATTGTATAGTAGCGTAAACGAAATTAGAAAATCTGTCATGGAGGTCAACATGGCTTTTTACAAATGACACTCCATGACTGATGCCTAATGTTCCCCTTGAATAGTTTTTTACAATGCAATGTCGAAAAAACTTTAACCAAAGCAACATCTCTTTTTCCGAGGCACTTGCCTCTTTTGAGGCATTGCGTGTTGAGTGGCGGAGCACAATGCCGCGCTTTTTGCCTGCCAGAGCGAAGAAAATGAAAATAGAAAAATCCATTTTTCTCGACTGGGAATCGAACCCAGAAACCTCTGCGCCACGACGGTCATGTACTGAGTAAAGTACATTAGGTAGAAAGAATAAACATATTTATATATAAGACAGTGTATCAGAATCGTCCAAGCGAGAAATAGCTAGGATCACACAACGGTTGACACCGAGTTATTTATTTGCTTTAGCGTTTTATGAGACGTGATGCTCTTATAATATATAATGGATAAAGGGATATGAGCAATTCGAGCTACTGTGATATTATGTCTAGTGATCTAGTTTAGTTTATATTAGATTTGTTGTCAATTATTTTACTTTTGTTTTTACTCATGAAATTTAGTAAGAAGTGAAAACTTATAGTTTATTTTAGCTTCACGCTGTATCCTATCCCCATGGTAGGCAGAGAGAACCGTAGGCACTTTTGGAACCTAGTGTTCAGACACTCCGTGTCCTGCTTTCCGCTCTTTCAAGGCATTTTGTGTTCTCGGCGGAGCTCATCGCCGCGCTTGCCTATTTACCAGAGCGAAGGAAATAGAAATGAAAAGATCCATTTTTCCCGATTGAAAAATTGAAACCATAAATCGTCGTATTTACATGCAAAAGCTATCTCTGCGCCGCGACGATCCTCATTTACAGTATGTATAACAAAGAAAAAGTAAATAATTCAATCAATTACAATTTATAAGTTTCAGAAAGAAATCATTACAAGCATAGATTTATTACATTTTTTCACGTAATATCTTCCTCAGATAAATAGACCTTTAGTCGGGAAATTAATATTGCCTCAGTGCGCGAGCGTTTTTCGCACATGTCCATTTTTTCATAATACATCTCAACTTATGACATTCTACATACTACTTATGTAAATTTTAAACATATTACGCTAAACATAGGCTGTTCTTATTAGGTTATTAAAATTAGACCTACTTATTATTATGCTAAGCTAAAACTTAAACAAAATCAGATATGACTCGAATATTCGAAAAATATCAACGTTATATTTATATCCTTATTTTTGCTATTTTTTTCAATTGTATTATTTTCATGTTATCGTCCGTCCGTCTTCTCATTAAAAAATCATCAACATCCAATCAAAGTTGGCACAGTACCGTTGTAACAAATATAGAAACAAAAAAACCTCATCGTCTCCTTTTTGAAATTGGGTAATAAAGCCTAGTTTATTAGTTTCCCAGACTCAATATTCACATAAGTTAATGTAGTATATTTACATATGAAATGTTTGAACACAAAATATTTAGACCACATAGTCTTAAAAGTATTTCCTTTATTTTTGTGTTCCACAGCATTTTATCACACACTGTTTGTAGAAAGGTTTTAATTGCGCACACTTAGAGAAGCGAGTTTTTAATCTAGAACTTTACTCTTGGTACAATTTTAAAGATCTCGAAACTCAAGTGATAATTGATTAAACAAATTTTACACGTTAGCCAATTAGATTTCCTTTTTTTTTTAACTTCACGCTTTATACCGCAGGGTAGGCAGAGGGAACTGCAGGAACCATACGAACCTAGTGCTAAGACACTCCGTTACTTAGTCCCTGCTTCCATCCCCGCTTTCCGCCGTTTTCGAGGCATTGCGTGTTGAGTGGCGGAACTCAACGCCGCGCTTTGCCTTAGTTGCCAGAGCGAAGAAAATGGAAATAGAAAAATCCATCTTCCTCGACTGGGGATCGAACCCAGAAACCGTCGCGTTAGCCGCGTTCCAGGCAGACGTTGCGCCTCTGCGCCACGACGGTCCTCTAGGTTAGATTTCCTTGACACTTAATATTCGACTACTTAACCATCCTTAAGGTATTAAATTAACAAAATTAGGCGCATGTGTGCGAAAAGTCTACTAATATTGTTTTAAATATAATTTACTACTTTATTATGATAAAAATATATCAAAAATCCTTGCTTCGCAATTAGGATCAAGTACCCTATTACACTCTTACAGAAACAATTACAGTACAAAAAGAACATTTCGCAATTTAAAACGAAGCAAATACATCTCTAGGGAGGAAAACAAACAGCAGATTGTAAAAATTACCGTCTTAAAATTTTACTTCACCAACTTAAATAATAATTTCGAGTTGATTTAGATTATTCCACTTCTTTCAAAGGAGGATGGAATTAAACAAATTAAAAGGTAAAAAAACTTAAACTTCGTCGGTGAATTTTGTGTTTTTTTTTTTTTTACCTTTACGCTTTATCCCGCACATGGCAGGGTAGGCAGAGGGAACTGCAGGAACCATAAGAACCTAGTGTTAAGACACTCCGTTACTTAGTCCCTGCTTACTCCGTCCCCACTTTCCGCCGTTTTCGAGGCATTGCGTGTTGAGTGGCGGAACTCAACGCCGCGCTTTGCCTTAGATGCCAGAGCGAAGAAAATGGAAATAGAAAAATCCGTCTTCTCTGACTGGGGATCGAACCCAGTAACCGTCGCGTTACAGGCAGTCGTTGCGCCTCTGCGCCACGACGGTCCTTTTTTGTGTTTGGAAATTAATGTCGTACGTCGAGAGCACTTTAAGTTACGATGACACTCGAGATAGGTTTGGGAGAAACGTTGAAATGATTACCATTACGTACACTTGTGGCGACTTGTTACTTTATGTTTCTTTTTTTATAAGTATCAAAGAATTAATTAATAACTGGAATTTATACATTCAATTTTATTTATTAAACTGTCTTAAAATACATTTTACAATTATTGTTCATTAATTTTTATATGCATAAAATATTAAAATTTTCATTTTCATTTTCGGTATTTGATTTTTACAAAAAAAAAAAAAGAAAAAGTATATTTAATATATATTTTTATGTCACAAAAGTTACCATATTAAAGCAGGTAGACATACCTAATAACAACTTGTGACTCTTAACTTCATTCGTGAAGTCAAATCGACCTCATAAGGTACTTATCTGTAAATAACCCGGCCACAGTGCAACTTAGCCGTTCCGGTATCATATAATCTCGTTAGCGTTAGTGCTTTCACTGTACGTGGACGTCCAGCAGCGACTTGCGTTACAGCAGAGTAAGCACACATGTTTTAAGGTCGAAATTTACTGTACGGAGATGTTCCTGTATTAAAATAAGAAATTATTTTATCAGTTGTTTTAATTTTAATTATAAGGAAAATAATATTTTTTATGCATTATCTTTATTATTTCTTAAAATGAGTAAATCTTTAGACAATGTGGTCCTTTTATATCGTACTAAACAAAAATAAGTTATGTAAATTGTTGAGTTAAGACTGTCGTGGTGCAGAGGCTTTAGTTCATAGCGTCTGCTTGTAAACGTAACGGTTATTGGGCTTGATTCCCACACGGGAAAGATATTTGTTTCTATTTCCATTTTCTTCGCTCTGGCAACTAGGCAAAGAAAGTTGAGTTCAGCCACACAACACTAAATACCTCGCAAAAGGCGGAAAGCAAAAGTGTCGGGTCGGAGTGTCTTAACACTACGTTCCTATAGTTCCTGTGGTTCCCTCTTCCTTCACTGCCAAATGCGAGATAAAGCGTGAAGCAAAAAAAAATAAATTGCTAAGTCAATTTAAATATAAATGACATACATACATAAATAACTATTTTAGTTACGACATTAAATATGGGATTTACCAGCTATTGCTTTATAAACATATAAAAATTATAATAATAATATAAGACGTATAAAAATAAATATATAGGTGTATCTATTAAATTAGATAAGCAATCGTAAGTATCGAATATTTCTAAGAGTCCCGTATCCCAAAAGAATAAATTTAACTGGTAGTATCTTTCTATAACTGTAATTTTTTTTGAAACATTTCACATACGTAGGTCTAGAGTTCAAACTATGAATTAAATATTTTTTTTTTCTTTTTTTGTTAGGCTTCACGCTATATCCCGCACATGGCAGGGTAGGCAGAGGGAACTGCAGGAACCACACATGAACCTGGTGTTAAGACACTCCGTTGCTTAGTCCCTGCTTTCTCCGTCCCCGCTTTCCGCCTTTTTAGAAGTATTGCGTGTTGAGAGGCGGAACTGAACGCCGCACTTTGCCTAGTTTCCAGAGCGAAAGAAATGGGAATAGAAAAATCCATCTTCCCCGAGTCTAAATCGAACCCACAAACCGTCGCGTTACAAGCAGATGCTACGTCTCTGCGCCACGATTTTCAGTTTTATATTTACATTTACTATTACATCAGAATTTGATATTCCGTGGTTTTTCGTCAATGACTTAGTTTTTCTTATGATTTTCATTCATATATTTATATACGTATTGGGGACAACTCATGTCCCTTGCACCTTAAGGTACACGCCTAGTTAATGTGCTAGTTTTCTTATTACATCTTTATCTCTAAAAGTTATAGTTTTTTTGATTTTGTGTTACACTATGTCAGCTATGGAACTCTCATATGCCACTGTATTTGTATTTACGTTAATCATTATCATTAAATTACTACTGAACCCCTCGATATACGTACGCTTCGCACTAGACCGATATTTTTTATTTATAAACCACAAATGTTCATTGTTTATGACTTCCAATAAAACGGAAAAAGGCTTGGGACTATAAAATAATGGAGCGGACCGTTTTTAATGATTTATACATTTTGGAATCCTAACAATGAGCGATAAACCTCTGAAACTCAATTTCAAGTTATTTCAGTTAATAATTACAGATTTTTTTTTATGTCTTACACCCTATCCCGCACATAGCAGGGTAGGCAGACAGAACTGCAGAAACCGTGAGAATTTAGTGTTAAGACACTCTGTTAGTGTTGAGTGGTGGAACTCAACGCCGCGCTTTGTCAAGTGCGCATTTTCTTTGCTAGAATCGCTAGAAATAGAAAAATGACTTCCCCGAGAGAAAGACGAACCCACAAATCTTGGCGTTTACAGGTAGACACAACGCCTCTGCGCCACTACGGTCCTCATTACAGATTATTTTGTCATTATAAAAAAATCCTTCTATCTTAAACAATTTATAATTTCAATAAATTATTTTAATATAAAAGCTCATAGCACAATAAGTCTCTATTACGTGCTAAAATATAATATGTGAATAAAGCTTTGGCTAAGTTAACTAAACATCATAAGCTCCATACCTGAGGTTTACCTTCGCGATAATAGCATATTATCCCTTTACTCTATAAATACTACACTGTACACTGAAACCTTGGTTATGCCAAGTCTTAAACGAAACAGGTTTAATTATGCGAGTTGATTCAAGAATTAGACTTAATCGATGACAAATATTGAAACTGTCTGGAATTTTATTTTTAGATGATAGAAATAAAATTGAATTGAACGTTAGGATTTTTGTTTAGTATGGTATAGTAATTTAGATATTTCTGGAAACTGAGTTAAATATCTTGGGAATTAAATCAGACACGCTGTAGCCTGGCACTCCAATTGTGTGGACCAGAAAACTCGTTGTAAAAACATTGTGAAAACTTGAAGACATTATAATTTTGAGAAAGTCTAGCTTTTTGGCATACAGGCTATATTCTAGCTTCCTACGCTGCTTTCCTACGCATAATTTCGATTGTACACTGTCTCATCATTTTATATAAGTGGTCCAACGTTAATTGGATGTTAATGTGGCTCATCCTACGCGGGTGGTATGAAACTCAACAAATGCCGATTTTCTTAAGGCTGTTAATTACCCAAACCAAGCCTGTGGTCATATATCACGAGAATGTACTTGAATTCTTCGCCAAGTCACAAGGTAGAAAACTTCTTTAAAAAACAACACCTACTCCCAAGACTAAGAGCCATCGAAGTGCCTTGTCATGGTTGTTGGAAAGAACATCCACTAGCGCCAATTGCAACTGGTGAACGTTGCAGTACGTAGCCTTTACACCCGAAATGGAAGTAGCCCGGTAGTACGACCATATGGATAATGATTCAATCTAAAACTCAAACTTAAAATAAACAAAATAATACCCTAAGTCAACAAATTTTTCACCTTGCTTTCTTTAATAGGCCGAGATTTGTCTATCTCAGATTATACCTGTTACAATATTGCTACAAATAAAGTTCATATCTAAATAACACTACCCGTAAAAGACAAAAAGCAGCCCTGAATATGTCAAAAATCTCAAGCAATCTAAGCTCAGTACATATTGGCTCAATCAACCTATAGATATAGCAAATCTTTACCTTCCCTGTGTTTAAGAATGAAGATAGCAGTGAAAACTCACCTACAGAATCTTCAAAAATGCCAAAATTTCCAAATCTATGTTCTTATTAAGTGATATATTCACCCTCTTACGAATCTTCATAACAATACTGTAGAGTAACCCTACCAAAAGATCCAGTTGGGATTCAAACTTATTAAACTGCACTGATTAAACTGCAAATTTAAAACGTTTTAAATAGGTAAATAATTGGTTGCAAAAGGCACAGGATATTATTCGTATAAACCAAAACATGAAAGCGGTTGTTTTTAAGAATTGATTTACAATTTTCAATAACTTACATCCGTCACCTGACGTCGAAGAAATTAAAGAAGCTCTTGCGATACTAGGTCACATTAGCAGTAACATCTCGAATATGAAAAAAGTCCTTTCGAAAAAATCTTTTGTGCACTTTTGTGGCATGATCTGTTATGTTATAAAGCGTGAAGCTAAGAAGAGGAGAGAACTTTGAGCTACCAAAATCAAAATCTCGCTGTAGCAATTGCCTGTTGACGTTTCACAAGGCAGTGTAATGGGTCCCTAATCTTATATCTCACATGTTTGCAGATGATACAGCACAAACACGAAACCAGCCCCACCGTGAACCTCAATGAAATAACATCTCGACAGATGAATGATCTGGAAAAATTATGTACACACAAAAAGAAAGCCATTGAGTGTACAACTCGCAAGCTCTTGACGTGTAACTTTGAGGAACTGCAGCAACACTAATCTAGACATCATACACCAATTTCAGTCAAAAATATTTCACACATGCTCCCTTAGTTTGTCACAAAGTCCTATCTAAAATATTCCTCGTAGCATATTGCGTTGAGTCGCATGTCAATTCAAGTCAAGCTTGTCAAGCTTAATTGTTGGCCCGAGCTTTACAAATCTTGGGTTTCCTTGTTTTTATGTTATGGGGAGGCAAACGAGCAAGTGGGTCACCTTATGTTAAATGATCACCTCCACCTATAGACACCCATGTAGCCCAGGGTATCAAGGATGCGTCGCCTGCCTTTTAAAAAGGTGTACGCTCGATTTGTATGCCGCTTAAGACAGTTATCGGTTTAGCTTATCATTCCGCCATCATAGACAATATGTCTGGTTAAAGCATTTTTTGGGTAGATAGATACCTACTCTTTACTAAAGAACGAAATGACGAAAAATTTAAGAATACAAGCAATTTCTCATATTACATCTACTTTAATATTCTATATTACGTATACATTTGGACAATTCTGTTTATGTCATAATATAATGTACAATATCATCATTATTATTACCGAAATTACTGGGTGCTTGGAGCTGGCGGGTAATAATTGATACCAATCGTCGGCACGTTAATGATCCAGCTGTTATAGGATACGGCCACGGTTCAAGATATAAGCGAATAACTTAATAATTACAATATTAATTCCAAATATTTGAGCTTAGCTTAGTATAATACTAGGTTCTCTGATCAAAAATAGATTTAGATTTTTTCTCTATGTTATTACATGGGTATATCCTAGATAGATCTTCTTTTTCTTCTTCCACTTAGCGCTATCCCGGTTCATTGCCAGGTCACGATTTGCTTTCAGACTGAAATGATTCTACTTTGCACGGTCTTTAGCATCCTCAGTGGTTAGTCCATTTGCTCTCATATCCTGCATCACGGCGCACAGCCATCGCTTTCTGGGGCATCCGGGCAGTCTCACTCCAGGAACTGACATGACAAGCCATTGTCTTCCGACATAGTTCCTAGGCCGGTGCAAAACGTATCAATACCATCTCATATGACGCTCTTTGAGCTTATCCGCTACGTATATTATATTAACCATTGTATAAAAAATTTATAAATTTCAACTTTTAAAGTTAGTTTAAAATTTTCGGTGCTTATTATAACGCTTGAATCTTGTAACTTGAGCTACTATCATAACGGCCCTCTAACGTAAGTCTAATAGGTATATCTTCGAAATTACTCTCAAAATGATAAAATATACACATTTATTTCTTAAAAGAAGAAAGTTTTAAGTATTTTATTACTGTAATGCTTTGTACCAGTGGCCCAGTCGATAATGACTTAAATCCAAATATCCGAAGAATCAGTTCTTTTTCAAAATAGCTATTAATAAGTAGGTAGAGGGCTTAATAACTGTTCCAAAAAAACGCCGACCGTTGTGGCGAAGAGGCGTCACGTCTGCCTGTAACCGCAACGGTTTGTGGGTTCGATTCCCAGTCGGGACAAGGACAAAGAAAGCAGGGACTAAGCAACGGGATGTCTTAACACTGTCTGCCTACCCTATCATGTGCAGGTTAGAGCGTGAAGATATAGAAATAACTATTCATTTAACAAAAACACAGACTGATCCTAAAACAGAAGCTTTCTATATGAAAGCCGAAAGCATTTTCAACGACAAAAACCCAATTCAAATATCGCCTATTACCCGTATCTCTACGATCAGTGACTGTTCTACTTACAAGTTACAAACAAATGTATGTGTTAGATAAATGACTATGATAACTCAAAAAGGACACAAACAATGAATATAATTCATCTTCATATATAATTATTATTGAAATTATAAATTATATTTTTATAAGATATAATAAAAGCGATTTCCTTATATATAGACAAAGGAAACAGCAGAAACCGTAGAAACTTAGTGTTAAGGTACTCCGATACCTGCTTTCCGCACTTTCGAGGCATTGTGTGTTGAGTGGCGGAACTCAACGCCGCGCTTTTATCTAGTTGCCAGATCGAGAAATTAAATATATAATGTTTGAAAACAGAATTGAGTATAGTTAATTGGTAAAGAAAAACGTGTAAACACTTATAGGTACATCAGATATTTCGAGCGTATTGGAACAGAGATTCCTCATTAAATGACATAAATAACTCAATATCTGTACTTCGGGGTTCCACAATTGATATAAATTCATTGCTTTTATAGTCTTTATCATCTAAGAATATCCTTTTTTTACAATAGACTCCTTACAACATTTGATAGTAGATTAATATATTCTATCAATTAAATAATATATCACGACCAATATTAGTAGAACAAATATTTAATTATTTTCTGTAATTTTTGGAGCGAAAAATAAAAGAACGTTTACTTGCTCTATGTACTGAACCGTTGATAAATTGGAACTAGTAGGATTGTTTGAACCTAAATAATAAATTACGTAATATTTACCTTATTTTTTGGTAAGAGATAAGGAATAGTGACAAGTCACTACATAACTCGAATCTAGAGAGCTTGCAGGAAACTTAATGCTGAATTAGAAACGAAGACTTCTACACTGTTTTACATCTACACGCCTTGTTTTCATTGTTCACCTATACTTTCATATATTTACAGTAATATATATATATATATATATATATATATATATATATATATATATATATATATATATATATATATATATATATATATATATATATATATATATATATATATATATATATATATATATATATATATATATATATATATATATATATATATATATATATATATATATATATATATATATATATATATATATATATATATATATATATATATATATATATATATATATACTTATATATACATATACTTAGTCTTGCCATAAATATTGTTATAAAGAAAAGCACGATTTTTTTTTATACGTAACATTTATTCCTTTCATAGTGAGTTAGTTTAATACATCAATATATAACTATTAAAAATATACAATGTTTATTCGAAGTGGTCCCCATTGGCTGCAATACAGTCTTTTAAACGTTGAGGCCAGTTATCAATAGCAGCACGAACTCTTTCTAGAGGAAAATTCTTCACTGCCAACCGAATGGATCGTTTTAGGGACTCCAAATTATCATGGCGTTTAGAGCAAGCCTTACTCTCTAAAACTGACCATAAATCATAATCCAATGGATTTAGGTCAGGACTTGACGACGGCCAGTTTTCAGTGCTGATAAAGTCCGGAACGTTAGTTTTCAACCAAGATTGGGTGGATCGAGCTCTATGACCCGGTGCCGAGTCTTGTTGAAAGCACCATTCTTTGTTATTGAACATGGTGTTAGTTAAAGACTTAACTACCGTCTCAAGAATGGTATTTTGATAAACTTGTGCCGACGTTTTAATACCTTTTTCACAAAAATATGGCTCAGTCACCCCTTCATAGCTAACACCCCACCAAACCATCACTGAAGTGGGATAATGCCCACGTTGTACTCTGTTTACTAATTGCGAAGCTTCTTTAGAGCTTCCAGCAAAAATACGGTCATTTTGTTTATTAAAATACTGCTCAATTGTAAAAATTTTCTCATCCGTAAACAAAATTTTTTTGTGACCTCCCTTTGCGTACCGCTTAAGTAGTTGTTTGGATTTTACCACCCTATTCTTCTTTAAATTATCAGTTAAGAAGTGACCAGTACGTCTCTTATAGGCTGCAAGTCCTAAGTCATCTTTTAATATACGCGACATGGTTCTAGGAGCTATCTTCATCTCCCGAGATAAAATCTTTTGCTTACGGACAGGATTTCTTCGAATTCTTTCCCTAACTGCTTTAATCACCTTTTTCACACGAACGGTACGTGGACGGCCAGATTTTTTTCTGTCACAAACAGAGGAGGTATCATTGTACCTATCAATAGCCCGGTAAACAAACATTTGACTAATATCAAGCGGGTGGAGGGTTTTAAAAATTGCATTTTTCTCCATACCTACTTTATGTAAGGCAATCACAGCGATTCGGTTCTCTTTATCACCCCACTCCATTTTAATATAACAAAATATTTAACAATATAATGGCGCGAAAATAAGAAAACACATCAAGCAATCATATAAAAATGACAGATTCCAAATTCAAACGTAATATTTTCTTTTTTGAATAGTAACAGTATTTATGGCCAGACTAAGTATATATATATATATATATATATATATATATATATATATATATATATATATATATATATATATATATATATATATATATATATATATATATATATATATATATATATATATATATATATATATATATATATATATATATTGTATAGTATATAGTGAAACCACGCTCTGCTACCAGAAAATGTATATAGTATATAATGAATATAATGAACTGCGTTCTGCTACCAAAAAATGTATATTGAATAGTGGAGGGTAGGGTGTGCCGCATTTGTGGAAGCGTGCTGAGGGGGAGGTTATTTATTAATTATTTACCTTATAGTCGGTCTTAGGATAATAGAAATTGTACAGTACCTTATCTTCATAATTCACAACACAAACACTGATTGTTCACGGCCGCCATGGAATGTTTCACTTGAGTCTTCTTCACTAGGGGTTACTTGCACTATTATCTTTTGTAGGTTTGTCTTTGTCAGGTTCAATATCAAGAGGGAATACACAAAAGGGAAATCAAAAAAGGCTGAGGGAAAATCACACCGCTAATTAACATATCGATTCAGGAAGGACGTGCGCTCGCGTCGGCCGTCTCACGTGCCCCTTTTACTACTTCTCGACAACTACTGGGCTACCACTACTGACCGCTCGCGCGGGGTGTTCGCACAAGACTCTCAACTAGCTGGGGTTGCCATATATGAACAAACATATATATATATATATATATATATATATATATATATATATATATATATATATATATATATATATATATATATGTTGACTGTTCCTTTAATATATAAGAGTTTCCTTAATATATTATAAAATATATTTTAATATAAATTATATACATATTACATGTACGTGATATACGATTTCAACTGAATTACATTTAAATAATGATACCAATTTTAGGTTTCAAACGTTTATTTTAGTGTAATTCTTATAACGTTCTATTTTTATCATGATATTGGTTACGGAACACTTGATACGAGATAGCCACTAGCACTTGACCGATATTTTTTAATTTAAATATGTAAATTAAAAATAATTAACTATAATAACAAAGTTAAATATCATATTAATTAGACAAAGTTGGTACAATGCAAGCAATGTTACCCTAGCTCTAATAGTTAGCGAACTCGGTTGTTTGACGAAACTATGTGCGGGTTGAAATTTGAATGTTCAAACGTATTCGTGTATTCACATTCATACATAGGTTTAATAATGGCTTTCATAATGTGTGGCGAGCTTAATCGGTTTTTAAGCTGTGTAAGTCCGTTGTTGCGTAGTGGATTCAAATTATTGATAACGATATCAGTTGGTAAAGCGTTATTGTAAACTCCGAACATATAGTTCATCTAGAAATCTAATTTCAGGAAATTTAATTGGTCTTTGTTAGTTGAGGACCGTCGTGGCGCAGAGGTGCAACGTTTGTCTGTAACGCGACCGTTTCTGGATTCGATCCCCAGTGGGAGAAGATGGATACTTCTATTTCCATTTTCTTCGCTCTGGCAAACTAGGCAAAGCGCGGCGTTGAGTTCCGCCACTCAACACGCAATGCCTCGAAAAAGGCGAAAAGTGGGGACGGAGAAAGCAGGAACTAAAAAACGGAGTGTAGGTTCAAATGGTTTCTGCAGTTCCGTCTGCCTACCCTGCCATGTGCGGGGTAAAGCGTGAAGCTAATTGGTCTTTTCACGCTTTATTCTGTGCATAGCAGGGTAGGCAGAGAGAACCGCAGGAACCGTTGGAACCTACTGTTAAGACACTCCGTTCCCCATTTTTTGTCTTTTCATTGACGCAATACGTGCTGAGTGGTGGAACTCAACGACGCGCTTTGCTTATTTGTTGATCTTCCCTAACCGTCACAAACCGTCGCGTTTACAGATAAACGCTATGCCTCTGTATCACGCCGGTTTCCGCTGCTCAATATGAGCGGAACACAAAACTCAATCTTCTTAATTGTGATATTCATTTGTCAAAAAACTGAATTATATGTTAAGGAGAAACTTAAAGAAATGACATAACTTAAAACACTTACATTTGTAAAGCTTTTCCGAAAGCAATGAAAATGACAAAAAAATATAAAGTTACTTAATGCAATATATTAACAAGTAGTTCAGAACTTTCAGTTCCGCAACTTGAACGAGTGCAAGTTGTAATAAATGTTGGCAATTGGAATAAAACTACGTTTGTGATTTACAAAGTTTTAATTCCCTTGCATGGTTACAGTTGCATCGTTTTAATTGTTGCAGTAAGCTGCAGCGGCAAAGTTTTTATACACGTGACTATTGTAGGTTCGATTTCGGCTCGAGGGCATTTACTTATTTTATTTCCTTAATCTAACAAGACAAAGTGTGGCATTGATTAATGTTATTTTACAAGTATCATCTCGAAAAGTGAATGGAATATCGGTAATGTTTTAGTAAAGCACTTCACCTACGGTTCGGTTTAAAAGACCAATTTATAAAAAAAGAATCATTTTGCACTAGGTATACTTTTTTGAAGTTTAAGCTTGTATATTTTTTTTAGATTCACACTTTGTCCCGCATATAGCAGGGTAGGCAGATGGAACCACAGGAACCGTGGAAACATACTGTTAAGACACTCTGCTCTCTTTTCTCCACCTTTTTCGAGGCATTGCGTGTCGATTGGTGGAACTCAACGTTTTGCCTAGTTGCCAGACCGAAGAAAATGAAAATAGAAAAGTCCGTTTTCCCCCAGTGGGAGAATCGAACCCACAAACCGTCACGCTTACAGGCAGACGCTCCGATTCTGCGTTACCGTCCTCCCGTGTATTTTATTTTGAATAAAATTATTTGAATTTACGTTAGATTTGAATTTGCAATGACTTGAAATTTGGGCAAGAAAAGAATGAAGTAATTAAATTACTACACTAGAAAGTTCTCCTTACCCACCTAAACCTCTTTGAGCCGAAAAAAACTTAAAACTTAAAAAAATATGTTTGAATCAAACTACGTCAAAGGCTATAGCCGTTCTCATTGTTATTTCGCGCATACAATCATTTTGTACGAGTATGTACTCTCATTACAATAACCAGTGATAGGCAATAAAAATATATGAAAAAACCTGAAATTGCTAACTTGTATAATGTTTACAATGTTAAAGACTTACATATTGTATTAACTGAAGATATTTCAATAATATATGTTTAATATTATAGAGTGGGAGAGGAAGTAGTGTCAAAACACTTTGGTCTATTATCTCTTTGTGAAAGTGACATTGAGTGGTGGAATTTTAATTGAGTACTTGGTAATGTGGATTGCACTTACAACCGTCTTATTTACAGTCATATGGACCTTTCTTAGGTTACTCTGCCGCCATTTTTTCTAGGGAAAAGTAAATATGAAGTTTCAGCCAAATAAATAAAAGTTTAATGTTAAAGAAATATTTGACATTGATATTACATTTTTATTTATAAATAGATTGAAGTAAATAATACAAAATTATTATACGGCAATGGTCAAACGATATGTATATAAATGAAAAGATTTATAGAAAAAAGTGACGACAAACTAAGTTCCCTATAAGACAATAGACCCAGTCCAACTTCAACGGGCAGCTTCCAAAGCATTAATCACAGGCCCGCATACACTGCTCTGAACAGCATCTCATGAGATAATTACCTTTGTCTTCACTTCCCAACTTGACCGTTCTCTAAGCTCTACACTATTGTACGTACTTTGAACAGTTTAGTTCTAAATACGTATTTACTTAAGTTAAGAGTATAAAACGATAATTTCAAACGTTTGTTTGGTTTTGAGTTATTTTGGAATAGGAAGTAAATATTATAGTTCAAAGTACCCGTTTCTACCATTTCTATAATATGGGTCAAGACAATCTAGAAATCAGAAACACTGTTGTCTCGTTTCTGCAGGATCAACAACCTGCAGGTACCAGTCACTCACTCGCGTATCTGCTTATATTTGTCCTACCTAGTGTCATAGACCTAGTGTAGTAGACCTAGTGTAGTAGACCTACTATCATGGCACTTTGTTCTCGATTTTTCAAATTGCCGTCAAGGTATAAAACCCGGACCCAGGGCTAACATGGTTACGCTGATCAAATATGGTCTTTAACTTTAATGCTAAACATACTTGTATGAGTAAAATAGTTTGAGCAAAATAATCAGAAAGAGCACGTATAAGAATTTCGACTTCCGGGGACTCGTTAACGTCGATTCAGTCGTAACTACTAGCATCGGTTACCTAAAGGTCACGTAGTATAAGTTGTGGCCTTCCTTTATTTGCTATCTGTGATAACCGCTAATATTGTTATTGAACTAAGATTTATGACGTTGTTAAGCAGTTATTAAGGATTTTGGTAATGAGTTCATATCTCGTTTGGGGGTATATATAACTTTCATATAAAAAAATTATTGTGCTGTACTTCTACATCAAGAATATCATCGAAAATATTTATTTAAAAAAATTAAAAAATATATATTCGAGATCCTGATAACAAGCCCTTTCATTTGATATATGACTCAGTAAGGTTCGCAATTTTTTTTTTAATTACCTAATTTATCCCCCGAAAATTACCCTTATTTCAACAAAATATTTTTACGATACACATCTGTGTTCGGGTCAGGGCATTACACTATCCTGCCAAATTTCACCTGATTCGGTCTAGTAGATAGACGGACAAACAGGAACATGAGTGATTCTATAAGGGTTCCGTTTTTTTATTTTTGTACGGAACCCTAAAAAATAACCAAACAATGTACGAGTACAAACAGCTGTTTAATAAACAGTTTTTTTAATAAATTATTTTTTTTTAAATTTTATAATCTCTTCATATATATTTATTTACTTGTTTACTAAATCTTTACTATATTTTTTTATCTAAAATATATTAAGTTTAAAGTAAGAACAACATTTTATTACTAGAGTGCATTTTAAAAGTTTCTGTACTAACACAACATTAATTAGTAAACAACTTGTTATAAGCTTAACTCTTCGTGAAAGCTCCGTTTTAAATGTACCGCAATACTTACGAGTACAAAATAAACGCATAGAGTAACTGTCAAGTGCAAGTAGTAATCGTATACTGAGGGTTCCGTACAATTTAATTTATGTAAATTTTCGGAAATAGATTACATATAAAATATATTACATATAAAATATATGTTATAAACTAATATAAATTTTCAGTTTTCGTCTTTTTTCCTTTATTAATATTTGTATTACAAGCTCTTAGTTATTGCAAAAGTTATCTAGGTTGACGGAGAAAATTATCATTATAAAGTTAAAAGCTTTGATGGAATAATTTAAAGAAAGATTAGTTCTAGGTTCGGTTCCCACTGGAACACCAACCAAGCAAGCTCCACTACCACTACCACTACCACTACCAACACCAATACCACTTTAAATGTTAGCAAAATATTTTTATAGTTTCAACATACATACAACATACAAAAACTGACATACGAGTATATGCAGTAACAAAAAAATAAGTTAACTGTAGATATATCTCCTTAACTATTTCTGTCAATTTTAATTTTAATTTTTTTTATTTATTAATTTTTTTCCAAAGCGAAGAAAATAGAAATAGAAAAATCCATCTTCCTCGAGTGGGAATCGAACCCACAAACCGTTGCGTTTACAGGCAGACGCTTGCGCCTCTGCACCGTTGCGTTGCAGAGTCGCGGGTTCGTTTTCAACCCGGGATTATTTCATTTTTATTTTCTTTGGTCTGGCAACTAGGAAAAGAGTGGCGTTGAATTCCAGACAGGTAGAAAGCGGAGAGTGGAGTGTCTTAACACCAAATTCTCACGGTTCCATCCACCTACCCTGCTATGAACGGAATAAAATGAGAAGCCAATGTATAACAAAATTCAGTTTCAATTCAACAAATTCGTAAAGCGACTTTCTAAAACATCAATGTCTTTGGAATCTTAAAGGCATTATCAAAACAATATATTTCTGTTGGAATTGTTTTCAGTATTCGATTAGGGGCTGACGTCAGCGTCTTGAGGATTTTTTTTCACTAAAAATCGTTCGTCTCTCCCCTTCTCTGTAGTACGTACTTGTAGCCGATACGTTTATTTGCGTCTGTTATGGATTTTTGATGAAGGTCGTGAATACAATTTGCATTTAAAACACTTTTTGGTATCTTATTCATTAGTAGAATAATTTTAGTGAAAACCACGGTTGTAGATTCGATTCCCAGTCGGAGAAATTAATATATTTTCTCGCCTAATAAATTTGGTTGGGCGGAAAAAAAAAGCAACAGATTCTCTCTGTACCTATCTCTGTACCTTATCCTGCGTTTAACGTGATATAGTGTGAAAGTACATGACAGAGATGCAATAGTGTACTTGTAATGTAACGAGATTTCAAATGATCCTCAACAGACGCTGGTCCGCGTGTGGCAATATGTCTTCACGCTTTATCACGCACATTTTTTGAGGCATTGCATTTTGAAAGGCGGAACTCAACGCCGCGAATTTGCCTAGTTTCCAGAGCGACGAAAATGGAAATAGAAAAATCTATCTTCCCCTAGTGGGAATCGAACCTACAAACCGTCATGTTTACATGTAGTCGCTACGCCTCTGCGCCATGACGGCAACATTGATATTTTTAAAATTACAATTTGACAATATCTTAATCAAACTTAAATCCGCTTCTTCTTAGTCACGTTTCTTATAATGAACTTTCGTCTTGATATTGAAATTATTATACAGAATCTTACTTAGACATACAGTAACATTCTACCATTTTGTATCAACAGTAGATAATATTTTGGATATTATTACTAAAAAAGAGCGGGTTGAAATTTCGCTATTTAAACGTATTATATGAAATCTCTACATATTTACAATATTTGATTTATTAATTATTTGACTTTAAATTAGATTTCAATTACTAAATAAACTTAGCGTGGAGACTCAGCATTTGCCTTTAGGTGCTACAGGTTCGATTGCCACTCAAGGCAAATTAATAATATTTATTTTATCGCTCTGGTAGCTGTGTAAACGCTTAGTTTCTCTATAGGACGCAGTCTTAAATCATAGAAAGAACTATAAAAAACAACCAATGCGATAATATAACATTCAATTCCATTGCAATCTAGATTTCTTCTTTTCTAAATATTTCTGACATCTGCACAAGACAGCTACACAGCTTTGAAATGTCGAATAAGCTCAAACGCTTGTCGCTAAAGAAGGCCTTGCTAGATTAATTTTATGGTCGATGAGGATTCCAATTTAGCCTCACGTACCTATTATCCAAATATAGCAAAATAGACACTGAGAACGGAGAGAAATTGAATAGAGAATGGATTCTATTATATTCTCCATTTTTCGTGTAGCTTCATATAATTGTGGAAGAATAATTTCAATCATAAGTCAGAGTTTTTTACGAGCTTTCAAGGATTTACAAAATCCAAAAAAGCTTAATTTAATTGATCTTATAACTACTTCAAATTTCATAAAAGAAGAACAATTTACATTTATTATGATTTTTTTACGTCTATTCATTATAAATTATGCTAAAATGAAATCAGTTTGGGGCAATCGTGTGATGAATATACAATTTTGAACTTTAACCAAATGAGCTAAGCTTTCGATTGCTATGTTCGGTGTATAGGCATAATTTACTATGTGCGTGTCGATATTTTCTATCCACAGGTCGGCTTGAACAGAAGCTATCTTTAAAATACGAATAGAAAGTATTGGAATATAGAAGAGTGAATTGTAAAATCTAGTAAAATAGCTTCACGCTTTATCCCGCACATGGCAAGGTAGGCAGGTATAGAGGGAACTGCAGGGACCGTGGGAACCTAATAACCTATTGCCTGTTAAGATACTCCGTTGCTTAGTCCCTGCTTTCTCCGTCCCCGCTTTTTTCGAGGCATTGCGTATTGAGTGGCGGAACTCAACGCCGCGCTTTGCCTAGTTTACCAGAGCAAAAAAAATGGTATTAGAAAAATCCAACTTCCCCGACTGGGGATCGAACCCAGAAACCGTCGGGTTACAGGCAGACGTTGCGCCTTTGCGCCAAGACGGTCCTCCAAAGTATAACTTTAGCGTTATACGTGAAACTGAGTGTAATAACAATTTGAAATGATTGAATGAATCTTGGTCTATATGGTCTACACCCATCGAATTTATAATAAGAGTGACTAAAGTTTTATCATATTTATTTTACTTTAAATTTTACTTTTGGACGTAGTGTTAAGACACTCCGTCCGAATACTCCGAAATCGTGCTTGCCTAGTTGGCAGAGTGAAGAAAATAGAAATAAAAAATTCGAATGGGAATCGAACTTACAAATTGTCGCATTTAGGAGCAGATGCTCCGCCTTTATGTTATGACGGTTCTACTACATTTAGTTATTGTCTTCTTAAGATAAATACATACATATGGACCAGACAATTCCTTTTATTGCAGCGTCTATCTGTAAACGCGACGGTTTGTGGGTTCGATTGCTGGTAATTATGCATGGAAAATATGACTGGAAATTATGCAAAGCGCAGCGTTGAGTTCCACCACTCAACAAGCAGTGGCACGAAAAAGGCGGAAAGCAGGGACGGAAAAGGCAAGGACTAAGCAATTGAGTGTCATAGCACTAGATTATTGTGGTTCCTGCAGTTCCCTCTGCCTACCCTGCCACGTGCGGGATAAAGCGTGAAGACATAGAAAAATTTATTATATTTCATTTGTTTCAATCACTCTGTACTCAAAGTATTCTATGTAGCACTTATACACTAAGGCGAGGTGTGTCTGAAATTAGGGAACGAAATAACTCTGACGAATTGGTTTAATTATAGCCCAGTGGGCTCGATTTGAAACTTACACTTTTATTAAACATGCAAATTGTAGTGTCAATAATTTTTCCCTAGCGAGATTTCAACCCCTTACCCACAAATTACCCCCTTATAAATAATTGTAATTACAGGCTGTTTAAATGAGGTACATAAATGTACTACAAATATAATTTAACATATTTCAGTGTTAAATAACAAATCAAGAAGTAAAATTTGGAACATGTCATATTAAATAATTTTTATGGATACGCCACAACTGTCTTCTTGCGTCTGCCCGTAAAAGCAATGTTTTGTGGGTTCGACTCTCACTTGGCTATATATATATATATATATATATATATATATATATATATATATATATATATATATATATATATATATATATATATATATATATATATATATATATATATATATATATATATATATATATATATATATATATATATATATATATATATATATATGGAGGGATGAATATAATAATTCGCGATTTCTTCGAAAAAAATTAATTATATGTATAAAAAGATATATAAGTATGTTAACCACACCGTCATATTGAATAGATATTACTTTTCTTTCATTTGAAGAAGGAACATTATTTACTCGAATACTGTATATTATCCCGCACGGTACCCTCCCTACCTTGCTAGGGTGGAAAAGGTACCATAGGCTCAGAGCCTAATGTTAAGATACTTTTCCGTCTTCGTGACATTGCGAGTTCGAGCTTTGCAAGTAACGTAACTCAACGCCGCGCTTTCATCTTGTTACCATAGCAAAGAAAACAAACCCGCTATACTACAATCGAATACGTTATACATATCATGAATATTCGAAAATCTTGGCAAAGTGCAGGCTAACGAGACGTATTTACTCTACAGTAATCAGACCAATTAGGTAACATCCAATTACTTGTGTATGTATGCATGTATTTTAGTATGTGTGTATGTATATATGTACGTATGTATGAATGTATGTGATAAATGCCAATTTTCTAAATACATGCCAAGTGCTATAATAGAAGCGATGACACTTCAGTAAATAAAGAAATTAGAAGTCATGGATTAAGCCGTTTTAGAGCAGCGGCAGAGCATTTGAGTGTAGATGACGGTTCTGGATTGTATTCTCATCCAGAGAAATTATTTTATATATTCACTGTAAGAGGAGTAAGTGCGACGTTAAGTTTCGAGAACAGAACTCAAATGTACGTATGTACATATATGTATATACATAGCAAAATATCGAATGGCAAGGTATCTTTGGAATGCTTCCAATGAAAAACCACAATATATTGCTACAGAAAACGTTTTTATTTTGGCCATTACAGTAGTTTTATATTGTCTAGAAGCCTTGAATAGAATATATATATATATATATATATATATATATATATATATATATATATATATATATATATATATATATATATATATATATATATATATATATATATATATATATATATATATATATATATATATATATATATATATATATATATATATATATATATATATATATATATATATATATATATATATATATATATATATATATATATATATATATATATATATATATATATATATATATATATATATATATATTTGAGTGTAGACGACGGTTTTGGATTCTATTCCCATCCAGAGAAATTATTTTATATATTCACTGTAAGAGGAGTAAGGGCGGCGTTAAGTTTCGAGAACAGAATTCAAATGTACGTATGTACATATATGTATATACATAGCAAAATATCGAATGGCAAGGTATCTTTGGAATGCTTCCAATGAAAAACCACAATATATTGCTACAGAAAACGTTTTTATTTTGGCCATTACAGTAGTTTTATATTGTCTAGAAGCCTTGAATAGAAATATATATATATATATATATATATATATATATATATATATATATATATATATATATATATATATATATATATATATATATATATATATATATATATATATATATATATATATATATATATATATATATATATATATATATATATATATATATATATATATATATATATATATATATATATATATATATATATATATATATATATATGGCTAAAAATAAGGACCACGAAATGATTGTGGGTTCAATTCCAATTCGGGGGAAAATTTTCACTTTAACGCTCTGGATACATGATAAATAACGACGTTAAATATCACCACTCAACACATAACATCTTATCACTAAATATTCTTGCCTATCATCACACATTCTGCCTAAATGAAAAGAAATAGAAAATGTTATGAGGACCGTCGTGACGCAGAGGCGCAACGTCTACCTGTAACGCGACGGTTTCTAGGTTCGATGCCTAGTCGGGGAAAATGGATTTTTCTATTTCCATTTTCTTCGCTCTGGCAAACTAGCCAAAGCGCGGCGTTGACTTTCGCCACTCATCACGCAATGCCTCGAAAAAGGAGGAAAGCGGGGACGAAGAAAGCAGGGACAGAGTGTTTTAATACTAGGTTCCCATAGTCCCTGCAGTTCCTTCTGCCTACCCTACCCCATGTGCAGGATAAAGCGTGAAGCTCAAAAAAAAAATGTTATGACAATATATTAATAACTTGAACCTATGACCAATCAATTTTACAGTTAGCATCTGCCTTTAATAGTCATTAGATAATAGAACTACAAGCGCCAACGTGTCTCAGCAATTTGGCAGGTTGCGAACTTTGCAAGGATCCCCCAAGAATTTTGGCATAAAATCAAGCAAAGTATCATAAATCTCTATACAACACTTTGGTTATTATTTTTGTGGGCCGTAAGAAATTTATTGTTAACTTCTAAGCTTTTCTTACGTAATATGGTTTATGTGAAACTTCGTTCTAAATATATATATATATATATATATATATATATATATATATATATATATATATATATATATATATATATATATATATATATATATATATATATATATATATATATATATATATATATATATATATATATATATATATATATATATATATATTATATATATATATATATATATATATATATATATATATATATATATATATATATATATATATATATATATATATATATATATATATATATATATATATATATATATATATATATATATATATATATATATATATATATATATATATATATATATATATATATATATATATATATCTTTAACACAGCACCTAAACAAACGTAAATACGGTTTCTCGCAGTAGTGGCTCAGCTCAGGTACAGGCTCTTGCGCGGCGTTGTGTTACGCCACTCAATATGTAATGTCTTGAAAATTTAGCTAAAAGAGAGTACCGTAGTGTCTCAGTACTAGGTTCCTTCAACCTACTTTAGTACATGACTGACTGCCTGAATGTAATGGTCTTTTATAACTGAAAGCGCTTATACCTACAACGTAAATTACGTAATCTTGAACTATGACGTATAGTTTCTATTGATCAAGAACGAATTGTGTGACCAGCTCTGGGAAATTTATCGTTCAACATTGAATAGCTAAGTTAAAAATCGTATAACAATCAATCTTGTACCGGAAAGAGCTAATTTTCTGTTCGACTTGAAGCTAATAATACGCAATTTCCTTTTATGCCTATTTTCATACCTTTTCAATGAAAATAATCATTGCTTTAAGAAATTAAGTAGTCTTTCGTATTGTGTTGTCAGTACTTAAGTCTTTTATTTCTTGTAAAATTTATTAACGAAATAGATGTCTATGTCTATGACGTTAGACGAAAGGCCATGAGGTCAGTTTGTATAAAAAATTAAGGCTTTAAGCGCTTAACGAAGACACATCAAGCTTTTAATAACAAGACGAAACAAAAAATGACATCTTCAAAGCGCAGGTCTGTTTTCCCAACTTATATAGACGTGTACGCTAGTTAGCTAGTTCGTTCAAAGAAAGTGTAAAATTTTGTCGAACGAATTTCAAATTGATCATAACTTTGGGGCCGATATGACGAAGAGTTATAAATTTTATGTTTTATGTAAATCAAGTGTCAAGACAGACGGTTATCATTTCTTAATTTCTAGTTAAAGCTCGTATACATACAAAGTAATTATAGATTATGCTTGACATGAATATGTGAATTTATTACAATATGATAATGATCTGGTTTAATTTAAAGATAGCGATCCGGGTGTCACTCGAAACCTTAGAATTAAAAAATCTGTAACTCAAAAATCCATTGGTCGCGTTTCCAGTTTTCGGAAAAAAGCTGAAACTATAATCAATATAATAAAACTTAACGTTTCAAGTGACTACCAGTATCGTGATCATCCGGAAAGCAAAGCTGCGTCAAGTTGGTTGCGAAGCTACTAAGAGAACTTAAACTCGGCTTCATATGGAGACTGTTCTCATCTCTGATCATCCTTCCTCCTCATCTTGAATCATTTGATTACACACAACACAGAATGAATTGCTAGAGACCCAATTAAAATTTGAAAAGGCAATAGACGACGATTTCTCTTTGTGCGTTCTCTACCGCTCTTTACTGGGAAGTGTTTCGGGGAACTGTTTGTCCTAGTACCTGTCGTTAAATTTTGCAATTTCCATACGTCAAACACTGAAACATCTCCACCACCTGGACACCTGGACACGAAATATTATAAAAATGATAAAATTCCTATTAAATTATTATAATTATAATAATATATAGCAGAGTAAGCAAAGAGAAACTGGAATCAAATCATTCAATTTTCACTTAGAAATTCGAGATACAGTGTACTTAGTAGTGGATTTCTATATCGAGTTATGTTTTACCAGAGCGTAGATATAAATATACTATTGTTTCACTCATAATAATGATTCCAAGTTAGGATCCTGCTACCATCGCGCTTATAGTTGACATTACTAAGTGATAGTTTCTAAATTATAAAACATAAATTAAGTACATAAATATGTGACATTATTAAATATATTACACAAATTAACAAGAATATTCAAAAAGCTTTGGCATAAACTTTATAAGCAAACTTTTAATTCCTAAAGCTTAGCAAAGTTAAACTTTAAAGCTCAAAGTTATTACGTTATAAGATTATTTCAAATAATCAAGATTGTTTAAGTCACATGAGGTCATTCTGGCCCAGTGACTCAACATATACGCGACAGTTGGTGGTACAGGTTTCGATTTTAATTTGTTATATTTAAAGAAAAAGACAGCGTTGAGTTCAGTCACTTGGTATGGAACATTTAAAATTCACGGAAAAAGTGTTCAATGTTTTAAAACTTGATTTTCTGCACTAGGTTCTTTCTGTTCGCTTATAAGATACCCGATCTTCTCACGTTGCCAAAATTAATATCACACATTTTCCATCTTACAACTACGTTTTACGTTCAATTTTGCTACGTATCAATATATAGCTTATTGTCTACCATACTTACCATTCACTTATGAATATTACTTCAATTAATTTAAAGATTCTGTAATTTTTGTGGTCTTTCTGTTCTTTTCTCCATTAACTCTGTGCCAAAGATAAAAATATATACCCCGTAAATATATTTCTATTCGAATTCTATGACTATGTATTCGGTAGTATATTTTACTATGTAATAATAACGTTATTATTAACAATATTATCCGTTATCAACAAAGTGGCTACTCTTGAAACAAGCCAACTGTGTAGATAATGTAGAGTGTCTGGTTAGACGAGAATGATATACGAGTTTTAGCCTGCAAGTTCATTTATGTGGACTATAATATGGAAAATATTTTGTTTTCCGGGTTCCCGTTGGAATTTCCGGAAATATACTCTTTAAGAAAAGGATTTCACTCTATAAGGAACATGCAATACATGATTTCGTCTATGCGGTCATTTAGTAGCGAAATAATTTTATAAACAATAGAAGTAGCGGGGACGGAGAAAGCAGGGACTAAGCAACGGAGTGTTTTAACACTAGGTTCCCACGGTCCCTGCAGTTCCGTCTGCCTACTCTGCCATGTGCGGGATAAAGCGTGAAGCTAAAAAAAATAAATAAAAAGATATAGAAGTATATAATTGAAAACGTTATTTTAACTAATCGTCATTATTATAAACAATTGTAATCCTAAATAAATGATATTAAATGTGAAAAATTTAAATATTACTCTAAATAATAAAGGTCATTTACAATTTTTCATTCATTAGATTTTAAAATATTGTTATTCTATAAATCATTCTATAAAGCAACCTGGAAATCTGAAAACATCTAGCAAATTATCAACTTTTTCTAACCACCCTTTGATATATGTCAGTTTGTATAACAAAAATATAATTTATTGATATTAGATAAAATTTGCAAAGCAAAATCGAAAACTTACATAATGTTAAAACTACAAATAGGCTTACAATCACCGTAAATAGATGCTTGTAAATTTATTGCACCGAATGCACAAATCTTTCATGGGACAGTACGCTTTATAGGATCCCAGAAAATGTCCAACAATTCTTTGTTTTTGTTAACGCTTTATCCCGCATATGGCAGGGTAGGCAGAGGGTACTGCAGGAACCATATGAACCTAGTGTTAAGACACTCCGTTACTTAGTCCCTGCTTACTCCGTACAATTCTATATTACAATTTAAAAGAAATATACATATATATATAAATATATATATATATATATATATATATATATATATATATATATATATATATATATATATATATATATATATATATATATATATATATTATATATATATATATATATATATATATATATATATATATATATATATATATATATATATATATATATATATATATATATATATATATATATATATATATATATATATATATATATATATATATATATATATATATATATATATATATATATATATATATATATATATATATATATATATATATATATATATATATATATATATATATATATATATATATATATATATATATATACATATATATATATATATATATATATATATATATATATATATATATATATATATATATATATATATATATATATATGAAGACATGAGTGGATGAAGGGGTTATGTAACATTTTTTGCAAAAATCGTTTTTTATGTTAAATGAAGGTTTTACATGCATATAAACCATATTAAATTTTAAAATACCGTTTTTTAAGCTCAGTTATAGAAAAAAAAATGATGAAGGGGTTATGTACCAACATATAATTATAATCGCAATGAATGAAGGTGACATGGGCACATACAACATTCTTTAATTTAAAATTATTTAAATTTATGTATTTCTTGCGTGGATGAAGGAGGTAAGTGCTCGCGTACGCAGGCATGTATTGCGTTGTTCTGAATGAAGGTGTTATATAATGTACTTGTCTCTTTCTTTTATTTAAACACAAATTGGGTTTGTGTGGTCTTTACCAAATAACTAGAAAGAAGATAGATATTATAGTCCACAAAGTTAAGATTGGAGCTTCTGCTCTACTTTCTAATAGGAAAGGCAAACACTGGGCTGATTAAGCCCCATAAAACGGAAGAAGGTTATACAATGTATTAAGCTTTCCAGTAGAACAGTCCAATACTCACGTAAAAGAAATATGTACAAAAATTGTTACCACTTTTAAATGTCGCTTAAATGCATGAACTTTATTTAGCGACACGAGAAGAGCAGAATTTGTGGGAAATATACAAAATGAAATGAATATTCGTATAACAAAGATTTTGTTTCTGAATTCAATCACTTTTTTGAATGCGCCAAGACCGATATATGTTCAACTGGTGATACCGTTTATTCTAATGAAGAGTATAAATCAAATGACATCGTCATCGTCATGATTGAATCTATGGAATAAGCCCGAAGAAAATATTGGGTTGTTATACCTCACAATAGTCTTGCAACAGACCATGCCACTTCTCAAAATATCAACTTCCGTCAGATTTGCTTTTATAAATAAAGCATCAACTTTTTAATCATACCAAACAGAAAGCTGTCTGCTGCACGTGGACGGAATATATAGCCGACAAAAGTAGTGTTGCAGTCGTTAGCTCGCTTCTAAGATTTGTTGATTTTGATCAATTTTGTCGCAATAAGCACCATTTAATCATATGATCGGACTCAGGCGCTGGACAGAATACAAATTTTAATATTATTTGTCCTCTACCAATATATGATTTTGAACATTTATTTTAAAATCATTCACCACAAATTTCCCGAAGTAAGTCATTTATATATAAACTCTTATAGAGGTTTAGGTCGCACTGAAAGCGATCTATGCAACCGGGCAATATGGACACATTATATGCAAAGCATCTCGAAACATTGTTGTTATTGATATGAAGGATCAATTGCGTAATATGACTTGTAAAATGAACTTAATTTAAAAATATAGATAAAAATATGAAATCAAGCAGTAAGTTGGTATTAAAAGGATGATGAAAGAGATAGTATTAAATGGGAGTAGAAGAGTTCAGTGCCTCCTTAAATAAAGAAAGTTATGATGAAATGATAACATTAAAAAAAGTTTATATGTAGGTATATTAAAAAAATAGTTCAAGTAAAAAAATTTGACATTGAACGTATCCGAGAAAATATTTTACGCCGCCTTTGCCTAGTCGAGAAAATATGGTAGTATTTAATGCATGTAAAAGAGAGCAAATATTAATTTGTCAGATTAGAATATCGATATTATTAAGAAAATAATGTAGGCCAAAATTAACTTGATTTAACTGTTATTTTTTCTCTTTTAGTACGTTATTTAATTAGTTGACCCATTCATCCTTAAATTAAGCATATCTATTTTTTATATTTAGGCGCTGAATGAAGGAGTTATGTACATATTTTATTCTATAAATAATTATTCGTATACTTTTATCTCATTTTCCCGCTTCATATTAGTAGTTCATTTCATAAACTACAATTTTACACAAACAGTTTGTTAATAATCAACAAGAAAAACTATTTATCTCGAAAACAAGTATCGAAACTTTGATGCCAAATATCTCCATTTTTTCAAATTGTATCATATCTCCTTCATCCACTCATGTCTTCATATATATATATATATATATATATATATATATATATATATATATATATATATATATATATATATATATATATATATATATATATATATATATATATATATATATATATATATATATATATATATATATATATATATATATATATATATATATATATATATATATATATATATTATTTAAGTGCACTCTTCATATGTGAATATTATCACTAAATTGTTGAATCTATACTACTGGAGGAAAGTCACGTAAAAACATGAGGACTCCCCGGAGAGCCTGCATGAAGAGGTTAATGACAGTGGACGAGGCGAAGGAGGTATGCAAGGGCCGCAGCGTTTGGCGCTCCGTTCTCTCTGACTACCCCGCGACGACATTAATATATCATATGTTTTTTTCTACTGGTTTTCTCTGGCAAAACATAAATTAAGTACATAAATATGTGACATTATTAAATATATTACACAAATTAACAAGAATATTCAAAAAGCTTTGGCATAAACTTTATAAGCAAACTTTTAATTCCTAAAGCTTAGCAAAGTTAAACTTTAAAGCTCAAAGTTATTACGTTATAAGATTATTTAAATAATCAAGATTATTTAAGTCACATGAGGTCATTCTGGCCCAGTGACTCAACATATACGCGACAGTTGGTGGTACAGGTTTCGATTTTAATTTGTTATATTTAAAGTAAAAGACAGCGTTAAGTTCAGTCACTTGGTATAGAACATTTAAAATTCACGGAAAAAGTGTTCAATGTTTTAAAACTTGATTTTCTGTACTAGGTTCTTTCTGTTCGCTTATAAGATACGCGATCTTCTCACGTTGTCAAAATTAATATCACACATTTTCCATCTTACAACTACGTTTTACGTTCAATTTCGCTACGTATCAATATATAGCTTATTGTCTACCATACTTACCATTCACTTATGAATATTACTTCAATTAATTTAAAGATTCTGTAATTTTTGTGGTCTTTCTGTTCTTTTCTCCATTAACTCTGTGCCAAAGATAAAAATATATACCCCGTAAATATATTTCTATTCGAATTCTATGACTATGTATTCGGTATTATATTTTACTATGTAATAGTGACGTTATTATTAATAATATTATCCGTTATCAACAAAGTGGCTACTCTTGAAACAAGCCAACTGTGTAGATAATGTAGAGTGTCTGGTTAGACGAGAATGATATACGAGTTTTAGCCTGCAAGTTCATTTATGTGGACTATAATATGGAAAATATTATATTTTCCGGGTTCCCGTTGGAATTTCCGGAAATATACTCTTTAAGAAAAAGGATTTCACTCTATAAGGAACATGCAATACATGATTTCGTCTATGCGGTCACTATGTAACGGAATAATTTTATACACAATAGAAGTAGCGGGGACGGAGAAAGCAGGGACTAAGCAACGGAGTGTTTTAACACTAGGTTCCCACGATCCCTGAAGTTCCGTTTGCCTACTCTGCCATGTGCGGGATAAAGCGTGAAGCTAAAAAAATAAATAAAAAGATATAGAAGTATACAATTGAAAACGTTATTTTAACTAATCGTCATTATTATAAACAACTGTAATCCTAAATAAATGATATTAAATGTGAAAAAATTAAATATTACTCTAAATAATAAATCTCATTTGCAATCATTCATTAGATTTTGAAAAATTGTTATTCTATAAATCAGAATTTCAATAAGCACCTGGAAATGGAAATCTGAAAACATCTAGCAAATTTTCAACTTTTTCTATCCACCCTTTGATATATGTCAGTTTGTATAACAAATATATAATTCATTGATTTTAGATAAAATTTGCAAAGCAAAATCGAAAACTAACATAATGTTAAAACTACAAATAGGCTTACAATTACCGTAAATAGATGCTTGTAAATTTATTGCACCGAATGCACAAATCTTTCATGGGACAGTACGCTTTACAGGATCCCAGAAAACGTCCAACATAAATTATTTAAGTGCACCCTTCATACGAGAATATTATCACTAAATTGTTGAATCTATACTACTGGAGGAAGGTCACGTAAAAAACATGAGGACTCCCTGGAGAGCATACATGAAGAGGTTAATGACAGTGGACGAGGCGAAAGAGGTATGCAGGGACCGCAGTGTTTGGCGCTCCTTTCTCTCTGACTACACCGCTAAGGATAGAGCGTGAACATATTGTTGAAACTTTATAAATAACCCAATTGAAAAAGGGTATAGACATTGATATATCAATATGTTTTTTTCTACTGGTTTTCTCTGGTCTATGAAATTAACTATAGTACTCGTATGTATTTGTGGAAATATGTTTTTTATTTTATATAGAATTATTTGGATTTAAGTCTTGCCGAATGAGGTGTAGAGTTAAAATACTTTTATCTAAGCTTTCACAGGGTAGCTTCCGTTCATATGAGATTTGTGGGCAGAGGGAACCGAAATATGCGGGATAAAAGCTCTAAGATGTAAAAAAAAACCAGAAATATAAGTTTTGATTTAACTGAGGTAAACTTTTTTCCAGCTCTCGTATGTCTTACGTCTTATAACATAGCGCGGCGTTAATTTGCACCACTTAACACAATTTCCCGAACTGAAATACAAAAGTAAGAAGAAGCAGAGTTCACTAGGAAATAGAATTCTATCCATTTTCTCACCTACCTGCTGGATAAAACGCGAAAGGAGCGGATATCAGATTCTGGGATAGTAGAAATATTTCTCGTAACAGTGGTGGGTATTAAATTGCTTTATAAACCTAATAAAGATACGTCATATTATATGTTAATATTTAAAGAAATTTAACCCGGGATGTCATTTATATAGACTATACAACATATTACTACGTTTATCACCGTTTTTGTTTCAATTACAGTAAAAAATCTCCTACAATTCGCTTACACGCCAAATTACAAGATGTTTTCTTACTTGGACTACTTAAACGATGCAGAATGTTTTCTCTCACTTGTCTTAGAAACCTCAACTTAATATTAACTATATTTTATTTTACTTTTATATAAATAGGTTTCATAGTGTCTATTGTAATGCAATGAGACAGTGTTCGATTGTAAATGTAACGGTAAGAATTTAAAATAAATAATCAATACAATTGAGTACCGTCGTGGCGCAGAGGCGTAGCGTCTACCTATAAATGACGATTTGTGGGTTCGATTCCCACTCGGGGAAGATGGATTTTTCTATTCCTTTTCCTCATTTTCTTTGTTCTGAAAATTAGGCAAAACGCGGCGTTGAGTTTCACCACATAACTGTCAATTCCTTGAAAAAGCCGGAAAGCGGGGTCTAAACAACGGAGTGTCTTGGCGCTAGGTTGCTATGGTTCCTGCAGTTCCCTTTGCCTACCCTGCCATATGCGGGATATAGCGTGAAGACATAAAAAAGTCAATACACACTGCTGCTAAAAATTAACTAAATTGTTCTGCCTTTTGTATTAAAATTTGCTTAAACAGAAACTGATTTTCTTTATAAAAATCATATTTCGCCATTTAACGTTATAGCTTAAAATTCAATGTATATAACGTAATACAATAATAATTTAAATGATATGAAAGGAAATTGTCATATTAAAACGTTTCTCATTAACATTTACATAAAAACGCTTTTAGTTGATTTTATTGTTTTTTAATATAGCTTTTTTTTTGATTGACTTTTGAAAGCTTTTAGACTAATCTGTATGTAAAATTTATGTTTTTTTTATTTATTTTCTGTTTTATGTCTTTCAAAATGCAAATTAATTTTAATATTTTTATTATTTTAAAGTGTTAATCCACTTTAAGGATAGATAAATATTTACCGAAAATATAAAAATTTGAACGCAGCCGGATTTGAACCTGCTACTCATAAATATTGCGTTGCATTTTCCAACGTAAGATATTTTATGTGTTTTATTTAAATATTGTATCTACATATAAATATTGTATCTACATATAACCAAAATATAGAAAATCAAATAATATATTTTAAAAATGTATATTTTTAAAAGGGGGGTATTTTTGAAAAACAATATCGTATAAATATTTATATAAATTAAAAAATATTTATAACATCCATTTACTTAACGATATTTATCAGCTAATCACATAATAAGTACAGAAGTACGTCATTACTTTTCTATACTTCAGAAAATAGGTAAAAGAGTTTCATTTTTTCTCTCAGTTTGAAAAACTATTGAGAGGTGAAAATTTATATTGAGTTTTGTCTTAGCTAGAGGTAAACCGAGTTGAACTGAATTCACTACCGTCGCATCTGTAGTCCATCTAACTGACTGAGCCACGATGGCTTCAAATTAAAAAAGTTATATCATTATAACCAGTTAATTAATAATTATACAAACGCTTATTATGTAAGAAATTATTTAAGTCATAAAACATTGGTAAAGTATGTAAATTAAAAAAATAACTACAAAAAAATATAATATACGAGACAAAACTTACTGAAATCCAAATTTATCGCACTAAATTCACTAAAACCCACACAATTTTACTAAATAACACTACACTCAACACTAAAATGTACTAAAAGCTTTCGTAGTGTAACGTAGTGGAAACTTTCAGTTGGCTGAAACACGCGCACTTCGTACGGCGTTCTCGTGAATACTGAAGGGGCATGCGTGGTTTGGATTCATTCAAATGGTTGTACAAAGCTCTATTAAGCTTTAAAGTGATTTAAATTTTTTTTATTATTTGGAACTAGCTGTTATTTGGCTTTTTATCTAGTTTTGATATATGATGCTTTCAACAAACATATTATTGTTTAATTAAAATGTGAAGAAGAAAATCTGTAATTGTTACTCCAATGTTCATCGTAAATACTTTACAACTGAATTACAAAGAATCTCATATTAAACAAATTCTGAAATAACAAAGTGTGACTGCCACGGCGCAGAGGCACAGCGTCTGCCTGTAAGCCAATGATTTGTAGGCAAAGCGCGGCCTTAAGATCCGTCACTCAACACCCAATGCCTCGAAAAAGGCGGAATGCAGGGAACGGAGTGTCTTAACACTAGTGCTGTTGCGGTAAAAGCGTGAAATTAAAAAAAAATAAAATTGATAATTGAGGAATCAGTTGAAGCGAAAGAGATATTAACGGTTACGTTCTCTCTACACTCTCTGACTACCTCGTAAGGTAGTAGCGAGAAACTATTCAGACCAGACCGCCATCGGATCAATTACCTCAATTACCTTATAATGTATGTACTAGTGGAGAAAATAACAATAAAACTTTCTCACACCTATCATAGCCAGCCATATTGTAAAATTTCAAAGAATACATATACATATTTAGGAATTTCTTTTCAAAAGAGGATAGTCTTAAATATCAAAGACTATAAAATCAATGAAATTATGTCAATCGGGGATGTATGTAAGCAACAGTTTGTATAAGGACGGTACTGCTAGGAGATATTGCTATTAACTTAAACCATTTACTAAATTATGTAAAATCTCTGTCCGAATGCCCTCGAAACACATGGCCTACGTTTTCTTTAGAAATTAACTTTAACCTTTTATAGGTGAGGACGGCATGCAAAAGTAAAAAACGGAATATTTTAACACTAGATTGTAACTGCCCACCCCACTACAGAATGCGTGAGGTTAAATTCTATTTTAATCATTACTTTGTCAAAATAACTTTATACATTTTAAAATTGCTTGTCGCCTGGAATTTTGCAAAATCGCAATATTATATTCTTACAAGCTTTTGTGACGTAAGCTTTTGTGATAAACCTCAAAAGCTGTATGTGAAAGGCGGGATTGTATGATGTCATATATTGATATCTACCAGTGACAGAGGCATTTTCAAAAGCTTTTATTTAACGTGCCCTGTATGCAAGATATCTTCAGCCGATTGGGCTGGACTGGACTGGACTGGACTGGACTAAATGAACTTATAATTTTCATATGCCTTTATTATAATACGTAGTTAAATATATTTCGTTATATATTTTTAATTTTCTTAGTTAAAACTATTTAATTATTTTTTGTACGTAATTTTTATTGGTCAGTCTAATAAGAAAGAGAAATAGTATCGAAATTTGATAGTAGCAGGATGTGAACCTGCACCTCGAATGCTCTGGTTAGCTGTATCAGATAATTCTAAATATAATCGTATTGGTCATCAAAAATTTCCTATTTAATTTGGACTATAATGAATCTTTCCACCTTCAAAAACTTCAAAAAAATCAGGTATATTTAGGGTTTAGTCACATTCAGTTTTGGGTTCAATAATTATAGGATTGCTTTGATGATCTGACTGGTGAAATTCAAACTATATTTTTAATTTTAAATCTAACAACCTAAATCTAGCTAGATTTTTATAAATATTTTATCACATTTTTTAAGTAAAACAATTTAAACGGATAATTCGCGTATATTGAGATTTATCGCGAAAATCAGAGATCTTATTTTATAAACTTGGATATATTTTAATTACGTTGATTTAGACTTTTGGCATCATCTGTACTCCAAGAACCCATAATCCCGAATATTTTCAGCTAGACACAGGGCTATAGCTACAGTCAAATTTGTAGTAGGGCAGCATTGGTTACAGGTAGGGCGGAAGTAAATAAAATATTATAATTGATATTCCCTCGAAGCACGGGCTCTTAAATCGACCACCTAAAGTGATATAGGTACATTCAATAGCTTTGTGTAGACAAATAATGTATTTTATGTTAGTTTTGGTATTTTTATGGTAGGGAATTGTGATTTTAAGGTAGGGCATTGCCCCACAATGCCCCCCCTTAGCTACGGCCCTAGCTAGATACCTTCATCCTAAACAATAATCTAGTCTGGAGAGACCGATATAAAAACGTATGTTTGGATTTCATATTCTCCATCTCAGGATCTGATTCCTACTTCCTACGAACAAGACGAATGAGAACAAATTGTCCTAACTCTACTTGAATAAATAACACAAAAACACATTAAATTAAGATTTGCTAAACGCAAATAAAATTCATTAATCGTAAACGTTTCTTAATAGCCGTTGTGTAAATAGAGATATCGAATTAAAGAAATCGAGAAGCGATTTAAGCGAAGGGGCTGAATAATCATTAATTGTTTGCCAAGACATTCTAATATCCAAGATTTGTGTTTATTTTGTAAAAGGGTTTGAGTTCGCTACGTAGATATATAGTAGATACAGTTCATTAGACGAAACGGTTTTAGATACATATCCGATTTAAAGAAATATAACATTTTGGTATAGTTAAGATATTTCGATTATATTCCAATTACATTACTATGCTGTCAACTTATTTTTTGATTCTAGTTTCACGTTTTATTCCGCTTAAGCAGTAAGCAGAAGGCACTTTAGAAACCTTGGGAATCGTTAAGACACTTTTTCCCTGTTTTCCGCCTTTTTGAGGCATTGCGTATTGAGTGGCGGAACACAACGCCATCTAGTTACCAGACCAAAGAAAATAAAATTAAAAAATCCATCTTCCCCAAGTGGGAATTGAACAACAACAACAAGTGGGAATTTTTTGACTTTGACTTTATCTTTGACTTTGACTTTGAACTCACAAGCCGTTGCTAGCGTTACAGGCAGACGCTGCGCCTCTACGTCACGACGGTCTTTGTCAATCCAAATCAAATATAACTTTCAGACTACAATGCAGAAAAGTTATTCACTACTTAAAAGCTGAGCTGCATTCGTTTCGGAATATTATCTATATAAAATCAAATAGTACATCTTCAGTACTTGGATTTAATCTAAACGTTGCCAAGTACTCTATTGTTGGTACTTACATATATTGGATGAATATTCTATAAGTTTGATATATAATATACAAAATAAATAGATACACCAGTAGTTTCTCATTATTAAAACAAAAAAATTATAATATAAATACGAATATGTGTTATTATTACTAAACGATGATAAAAATATACATAAAAAAGCAGTCGACCCTAAACCTTTAATTTTTCCTCAAGTCGATCTTAACAGCAAAATGTGCATATCTACTGTTACTGTGCTACTGTGTCGTATACACACATGTTTATCTCAACATTGTTTTATACTGCATCAAAACAAGTAGAATACATGAAAGCTATTCTCCTGGAAGTGGTCAGAAACCTCCTCTATATCCTTAGCCTTCACTTCTACTAGTACTAATGTGTAATTCGTTTACGTTTATGTCATTATAACTAATTGGTCCCACAGTATAAAATATATATATAAACGATTATTTTTTTTTTTCATTTTAAAATATACATTTTGAGCTAAATATGATTCCACTTACTTGACAACTCCAACTCCTCGCCACCACCTCTGTAGTATCCAAAGTATATGAAGTCCGTGTCTCCGTGGCCGTCCTCTAACTTCTACATACAGGGTCATCTCGACGACTTCTTTATATATATTTATAATTTAGTCAGGTTCGGGCACATTCTTCTTTATATAATAAAACGAACTTTGTACTACCCTCATCATTAAAATTTTACACTGCCCTATGATATTGGTGACACTAATATACAAATAGAAGTAGTTAATTTTATATAAATAAAATAATAAGTAGACCACGTGTTTTAGGCGTATTCGAACAGTTCAGCGTAATTGTATAAGTCACATAAGGATAATATTTCAGAGAAGTTCCCTTCCAATACGGATCGTGCACGCACCTACGTGCAACAGTCTCGATTGGTATATTTTTATTGCAATAATATCTTAGATTTTTTCGAATTTACACATTTTAAATAAGTAAAACAATTGAAACGGATTATTCGCATATGTTATAATTTTTTTGAAACTCGGCATTTCGAACACTTTGCAGTATAGTCCATGGTCGCGGGTAGATTTAGGTGGCATTCGTCTGTCATTTGATATAATTATTATATCAAACTACCGCCAACGGTTCCTGAGTTGCCTCGCGTACTGCCCTGGATTTCTGCAGAATGAGCTGATTGTATCCTGCCCTATGGTGTGGTGTGTTTAGGATTACTTATTACCTAATAATAATATTTTTCAGTAATAATGCTTATAAAGTAAATTGCATTAATACTTAAAACATTACATGCTCTGCTACATATTTGAGATGACATACACGTTACTATGGCAACGCGTCAATGAATTCATTAGTTCTAAAAATCTATAAAGCTTGACGTACGCTAGCTCAGCCTAAAATATATATTTTTTTTAGCTTCACGCTTTCTCCCGCACATGGCAGTGGGAACCGTGGGAACCTAGTGTTAGGACACTCCGTTGCTTAGTCCCTACTTTCTTCGTCCCCGCTTTCCGCCTTTTTCGAAGCATTGCGTGTTGAGTGGCGGAACTCAACGCCGCGCTTTGCAAGAGCGAAGAAAATGGAAATAAAAAAATTCATCTTCCCCGACGTGGAATCGAACCCAGAAACCGTAAAAATTTATAACATACAAAAGCTTTTTTAACCAGTCAATAAAAAAAACCACACTACAATCAGACCAGTTGTGTGTACAGCTGGAGGTATATTCTTTAAAATGTTTTTAAAAGTTATTTAAGCCCATTACTATGTATTGTCTTCGATTATTAACATTTTTACATAATCTAAAAAAACTCTTATCGAATCGACTTCACACTACTTCAATTACATTTGTTTAAAACCCAACGTTTCAACATTTTGTAGTATTTTGTAGGATACACCATAGTCATAGGCCTAAGGGATGATTAGTAAAAAATATAATTAAAGAAACAATATTAAATAATAATTTACAAGATAATATTCTATCCATGCTAATAATGTATGTATATTTGCGCTTCTTTTGACCGTTCAGTACATAAAAGTGAATAGTAGCTCCGCTTCAGAGGACAAAACGAGTAAATGTCATTATAAGACACAAAGGCTGTATAGTCAAAGGTTTAGTAGTCTTATCCATGTCATGGTAAGATATAAAGAAATATATAGGTATACTTTTGTGTTTTTTGTTGTATTTTAGATATATATATATATATATATATATATATATATATATATATATATATATATATATATATATATATATATATATATATATATATATATATATATATATATATATATATATATATATATATATATATATATATATATATATATATATATATATATATATATATATATATATATATATATATATATATATATATATATATATATATATATATATATATATATATATATATATATATATATATATATATATATATATATATATATATATATATATAATATATATATATATATATATATATATATATATATATATATATATATATATATATATATATATATATATATATATATATATATATATATATATATATATATATATATATATATATATATATACATATACATATACATATACATATACATATATATATATATATATATATATATATATATATATATATATATATATATATATATATATATATATATATATATATATATATATATATATATATATATATATATATATATATATATATATATAATGACTGAGACCAAGCGAAAGGGCAATGATGCAACCGATTTCAACCGACCGACCGGGCAGCCGCGTCGCTCTCTGGGCCGGCGTTCCAGAGAGCGAACGCGGGTGTCAAGGTGTAGGTGTATTATTGTCCTCTCGATTGGTTAGTGCAGTGGTAGAGTACGAGGCGATCAACCCTAGACTGCTTTGGGTTCGCTTCAAGCTGGGGATTATATATATATATATATATATATATATATATATATATATATATATATATATATATATATATATATATATATATATATATATATATATATATACATATATGTATATATATATATATATATATATATATATATATATATATATATATATATATATATATATATATATATATATATATATATATATATATATATATATATATATATATATATATATATATATATATATATATATATATATATATATATATATATATATATGTATATATATATATGTAAAAATTTCTGTAACTTTACCATCAAGAAAAAGTATTAAGTTAATAAAGCGAAGCGAATGTGCACAGGAACCCACTTTTCGAGGCATTGAGTGTATCAGAAAGCAACGTCGCGCTTCTCCTAGTTGCTAGAGTGAATAAAATTAAAATGAAAAATTTCATCTCTCCCCAAGTGGGAATCGATCCCACAAACCATCAAGTTTACAGGCACTTTGCCTCTGCGCCACGACGGATCTCATTTCTAACCATAAAAAACAAATTAAAAGACGTGCGTACCATGTTTGTACTAATTAGATAAAGTAATAAAAAAATATCTTTCTCTTTATGTTGTGAGCCATGCGTTCTTCGCAAGAGGGCGCAGATTCGAGTCCCGCCGCGTTCAAAATTTTCATATGTTTTCTATAAGTATTTTTCTATTCTCAGTGTGTATTAACACTTTAAAAATCATAAAAACATTTAACTTTCACTTTACCTTGCCTACTATAGTAATATGGAAAAGACGTGTCAAGACATAACAAAATTTATAATATGATAGATTCTACTAGCTCAGCTGCAGCACGTTGCAGTGGACACCGAACCTATTGTACCCGACGTTATTGTAAAGAATTCTAGGGATTTTACTTTTGTATATCTTTCAGAAAAGTTAACTGAATATTTTAAATACAAACATTGTTTGAACGAGGAATGGATAACAACGTAGATTTTATAATGGAAACAATAAGCATGAGCCTTAAATGAGATAAGCGTTTTCTTCAGTCTCTATAGAACTAATATCTTACTTAAAGAAAACAGAAAATTGACCGCAGCGGGATTTGAACCCCCAACTTTGCAAACTGTGCAAGCAATTTCATGACTAAGCTATTTGTATTTCTTATTTTGTTGTTAACACGGCTTATAAGAGGTGCGGTTTCAAATCCCAAGTGTTTTTATATGTTTTCTTAAAGTATTTTTTCTATTCATTATCTGTATTATTATTTTAAAACATAAATAACTAAAATTATATAGACTTTACAAGTAAAATGATGTTACATCAAAAACATTAACTGATTATTTGTAGACTTTCAATGATGAAGACCTCCCAGCCCATCACATTTCACCTCATGACCTTAGGATTCGTGTTGCAACGTTATAATGTCAACAACAAATAATAATGTAAAATGTACCAAAATATATATTATGCTGTTGGAAGAAAATAACATAGTATGTTATATATTTTAAAGGGTAGCTAAGGTACTGAGGTCCTTTCTCTACGATGAACCCACGGAATGCAATTGTGAGAAGCTTAACGGAAGTCGTCGCTTTTATAAGCCAAGTAAAGCAGAAAAGGACACTTATTCTCTTTTTTCAACTGTCAGTAGTAGTTGTATTAAATAATTTATAGATGTCTAGTTCAATTTTTTACATGTTTTTATGATATTTAAAGTGTTAATCAACACTGAGGATGGATAAAAATATTTAAAGAAAACATAAAAATTTGAAGGCAGCGAGATTTGAGTGAATAGCTGTGGTCAGAGTGCTTGCACGGTTCGCAAGAGGACGCGAGTTCGAATCCCGTTGCGTTGAGATTCTTACATGTTCTCGTTCAGTATCCACTTTTAACAAGTTTTTTTACAATTATACACTCTTAAAATAGATGTAATACTTGAAAAATAAAAATATATTCTGATATAATTTTTTATAGCCATATACAGATATTTATTGCATAATGCAAATTTACAATTCCAATTTTATCGGGAGTTCGTCGCTCGATCAAAGTAAATCAAATTTAAGGTGAATTTTCGTTATTAACTTAAATTTGACGCACGTTGATTGATTAAAACAGGCACTAAATTATTGACGGAGTGTATTTTGGTCTCATTTTTAATCTTTATATATCTTTAAAATATAATGGAATAAATAAAGAAAATTAATTAAAAACGTGGTGCAGAGGCGAAGCGTCTGCCTGTAAACGCGACAGTTTGTGGGCTGATTCCCACTCGGGGAAGATAGATTTTCCATTTTCATAGTCTACGTTTTGGCATCTAGGTAAACAGTGGCTTTGCGTTCTGCCACTCAACACGCAATGCCTCGAAAAGACAGACAGCAGGGAACGGAGTGTCTCAACTGTGGGTTCCTGCGGTTCCCTCTGCCTACCCTGCCAAGTGCGGGATAAAGCGTGAAGCTCAAAAAGGTTTAAGAAAATGTACTGAAAGTATTGTCAAATTTCTGCCCATTTAGTAACATTGTGCTTTTCGTAAATGGCAGAGCATCACTTCGTACGTTTTGCAGCAAACCTAATATTAGTAAGCAGAATAAACCAAGAGTTAAAACACTCTGTTCTCCGCTTTCAATTTAATTTTCGAGATAATATTTATTGAGTGGCAGAAGTCAATACTCTCATATGGCGGTCATAGTAAAAGAATTAAAATTATTCCTACCCTTGAGTGGAAGTTGAACACCCAACCATCACCACTGTACAACGATGATCTCTTTACTCATACTAAATAAATATTCATCCCATTGAGATATTAACCTATAACCATGGCGTTGATTGATGAATTATATATTGTAATAGTTTTGATGAAGCCTTATAGGATCGCCTTTTTATTTATGGCGCTGAGGCGTAGCGTCTGTCAGTCAACGCGACGGTTTGTGGGTTCGATTCCCACTCGGGAAAGGTGGATTTTTCATTTTCGTTTTCTTCGTTCTGGTAATTATGTAAAATGCGGCGTTGAGTTCCGCCACTCAGCACGGAATGCCTGGAAAAGTCGGAAATCAGGGAACGGAGAATGGTATGGGAATAGCTTAAAGCTATAAAAAAAAGAAAAATCATAGGAAAAACAGTTACCACTTTATCATTTACCGGGAAATTACAGGAGCAAAATATTACAAACATATATTTATGGCTCATTTTATGCTAATGCGTACAAACGCCCAAAAATTTAAGCGTGTCAATTTTTATTTTATTTTTGCTTTAAATGTACAAAACGAAAAAAAACACAACAATCATAAATTTTGTTACGAGTGTACTTAATATCTCTATAAGAGATCTCTTCAGTTAACCCGTGGAAGTGGGTAAGTGCGAACTGCGAAGCGAGACACAAAACGATGTAAAAAACATACTATATGTATGTCAAATGGCGAAAAATGTATAATAATAATATAAAAATATATAAAATATATAAATATAACATAAGATATATAATATTAACACAAATTAGTGCACAGGTAACTCTTCATTACATACATATTTAATAACTAGTGACTCGCTTACGATTTACCTAGTAATATAAAACTATGTGTATGAAACATAAAGCTATATGTATATGTCGGCGCTAGGCCAGGGTTTCGTTGTTCAGAGTCCATTTTTCAGAATAAAATAACAGATGGTAGCAATTGGTTTATTCTCGTACAATAGTTATTAGAGAAAAGCCCAAAAATACATAATTTAGTTCTATTTATTTATTTTACATCTGACGTTTCTGTCCAATATTCAAAATTAACATCATACAGAATTTAACATTGCAAATAGGTTTTATTGATTTAAATAATTAAACATTAATTTCAATACTAAATACTTTCTAACAATAAAATCATAAAATGTATATTGATTTGCGCCCATATATATGTAGGAAAATAATATAAACATATAAAATTATATGTAATAAATATAACATATCATTTTATATGTAATACTACAGGTGAGGTGAAAAGTAATCGTGTGCAATAATATGCAGTTTATCCTACGCAGTATTTCCTGTCTACCTAGCAGTAAAAATCTCATAAAAATCTGATTAGCTGTTCCGGAGTGTATATCACTCTTATTGTAGTATTTGTCGGCGCTGAAACAGAAGTTCCATGTGAGGAGGCCATTTTCATAACAATAATACTTATTAACATCATTTGGTCCATATTCGTGTGATAATTAATGCATAACTCCAATGGAACTTCTTGATGATTTTATCAAACTTTTTTAAAGATATCGTAACTGCTGTCAGTGTTGTTCAATATTAAAAGTTTACATCGTAAAGCATTTTATTATCACGAATACCGTCTCCATTTTCCTAATTTTCTTAAACTTGTGTAACATTTCCTCCAAATTTACACACATTGAAAATGTCTTCTGCCACTGTGAGAGTGTTAAATAACTAATAATAACAATAATTAAATTATGATTAATAGGTTACCCGCACATATGTCCTACGTTTCATTAGCTTAAAAGTTTTTAAGGATGGCAGAGCTAGACATTTTTTTTTGGTTAAAGGATAGAATTATATAACTCGCCTCTTTAAGTGTACGCAATTAAAATGTTGTACAAATTGCATATTACATAACATATTGATTGATAATTGAAAAAAAAATATATTACATAAAATATTCAAGAAACGCGAATAAATTTGAAAATTTTTAAAGAAGGATTCCTATCAGTAAAAGGAACCATCATAACTATAAAAATATAGGCAAAATTTTAAATGTGAAGATCGATGATGTGAATTCAGTTTTGTTCTAAATTTTAAGAAATGCTTTTAATATCTCTTTGCAGACTCTAAAAGTATTCTTTGTTTTTCTTTTTTTTTTTTGTTGCTTCAAGATTTATCCCGCACATGGCAGGGTAGTGTTAAGACACTCCGTTGCTGAGCATTGCGTGTTGAATGGCGGAACTTAACGCCGCGCTTTGCCTAGTTCACCAGAGCGAAGAAAAATAGAAATAGAAAAATCCATCTTCCCCGACTGGAGATCGAACCCAGAAACCGTCGCGTCACAGACAGACGTTGCGCTCCTGCGCCACGACGGTCCTTAAAAGTATTCTTAAAGAGAAGAAAACTTATAAAATTTCCTTTATAACTTTAATTTCATTATCTTCAATCTACAGAGAACTTTGCTTACATATTATACATTCATAAAATTACACATAGATCTGCTATTACAAATCGTTAGTACACAGCTGAGTTCATGAAACATTTCAAATGTCATCGTCATCAATTTTGTATGTGGATAAAACACCATGACATGGCGGTGTGACGAGTCATTTATCAAAATCAGATTATGTTGACATCGGCCTGCGCTGCTGCCCTAGTACAATCTTATTATATAGCTAAATATTATTAATTTTAGGGTATATGGCGCAGCGGGATCGGTTCTGACTATAAACGTGGTGATGGTATTGGATACGTTTTCATTTCAAGTCATTGAGTTATTTTAATTTTTAGCAAACATGGTGGCGTAGCCAACGAGACAGCTAATTAATTCTATATAAGTTATTCTAAGAAATTTACGAGCATCCCCCACTGGCAAAAATTAAAACCCTATACATAAGTATTGAATAGTGCGACTCGGATAATATTCTGGTGGGAGACGTTAGTCATGGACCAACATTCTGAATATGTATGTCTCACATATCTGGAACGAGGCCATTGATAGGCACAGCGCAACAATCGTTGTTTCCTTCAACATTATAAAGGCGTTTAACAAGATTCCCGTAAGCTTATGTATTTAGTTATCAAACTCCTAAGTTTCGATTCCTAGAGATACCTGAGATCGTCTATCTGTAAGCGTGGTTTGCGGGTTCGATTCCCACCCAGGGCAGATATAGCCCAACTTATTACTTCAACTTGTAATAACGAAATAAGTTGTACTTTTCGTTTATTAACAAAGGTAAAATGAATTTAAGTTCAACCTAATTACTTTTGTTTATACAATTTCAAAATAATAATAAAAATTGTATCATACTTTTGATCAAAGCTGCTTATCTATTTAATACTCTTATAAGAACAGAAATAATTACGTCCGCGAGTAGTAAGCGGATCTCGAGACTGGCCAGTATATAATCCATATGAAATTATTATTTTTAGGACTTCACACATTTTCCCGACATTTCGCTCCAAGTTTTTTGTATTTGGCGAAACTCAATGAAGCACTTCAGTTATCATTAAAATAATTTAAATATAGGGATTGAATCCATAATCATCACATTTGCAGTCGGACTGTCCGTCCGTCCGTGTCAGTATTACTTATTAAAAATAAGATATCAGTACTAATGGGTACTAGTAGTACTAATTTAAAAAAATCTACTTAAACCAATATTTATATTTTTCTGTTGTTACAATGAGAGCCTTTGTTGTATTCTTTTTTTAGGATTGCTGTATTTGATTTTCATTTGTCAGATTAAGATCCTAATGTTGTCTAAAATATATGTATAGTTTTTTGGGTTTCAATTTTGTTTCAATGCTATATTTCTATGGTATAAGTGAGAAAAAGCGTGAAGCTTAAAAAATTTTTAGTAATTGCTTTATTATCCCAGTATATTTATTACAGTTAGTAATTAACATGTATGTATGTTATATATACCGCACAAATCTGACTAGGTCGTTTACTAAATAGCCTATATCTATATTTATTTGTACCTAAGAATACAACTGAACTAAACCGATAAGCGGATAGCCAACGTAATAGCGTGTACAATAAACGGATGGACTATTGTACTCATGGACTATGTATAATCTTGCTTATCTTTATTCCCTAAATAAAATTAGATTAAAAAAAAATATCTTTTTAAAAATAATCTGAATTTACTACAAAAAAAATAATATAGTAAATAATTACTAATACTAGTAAATAATTTTACCTTTAATTTTAATAAAAATTACGTATATTATACATATATGTAGACGCAGACGCGCAGCGTCTGTCTGTAAACTAAGCGGTTAATGGGTTCAATTCCTACTCGGAGACAACGAAATATTTTCATTTTCTCTCTCTCTCTCTCTCTCTCTCTCTATCTTCTCTCGACCACTCAATAAAAAATCTGAGAGGTTGAAAACTAGAGAACTGTAGGATCAATGAACCTACCATTCTCCACCACCTCTGTACAGAAGGGCTTACTCAGTGTACCCTTTTAACAATAAAAAATACAATACTAAGCTACAAAAAACTTTAAACTTTTTGTTGAGAGAAGAACCTAGTGTCAAGACACCACTTTCTCCGCTTGCAGGCTGAAAATTAACCTTAATTTGTCCTACCAGAACAGAGAAAAGCACAAAACCAACAACACGAAACCTTCAAAGACCTGATAATTTCATATGCTATTTTGAATTTGAACCCACACTCAATACATTCTTTATGTAGAACACAATTAACTACTGTGCCGTTAAAGTAATAGACTAAAAGCTGTAAATTTAAATTACCTATAATAAACTTAACAAGTTTTAACTCAGTTACGGGTCTATCTCCACTAACTCATCGTTAAATCGAATTACATGTAATTTGCACTAAATACTAATTTCATAATAAACGTCAAATTCTAATTTTACGCCCACAATGTTATAATGTACATAGTTAGGAGTACTTATGTGTTAGTAATATTGTATAAAACTTTTCGGCAAGACTCGAATCCACGTACCTCTAATACTATGAAATATATGACTTATGAATAGAGACTTTGTTTTATTTTGAATTTAAATATACATTTCTATTTTTTATCTTTTTTTATAAGAACCGTCGTGGTGCAAAGGCGTAGCGGCTATATGTAAACGCGATGGTTTGTGGGTTCGATTCCCACTCGGGGAAGATGGATTTTTCTATTTCCATTTTCTTCGCTCTGGAAACTAGGTAAAGGGCAGCGTTGAGTTCCACCACTCGACATTCAATGCCTCGAAAAGGTTGAAAGCAGAGACTAAGAAATGGATTGTCTTAACACTAGGTTTCTATGGTACTGCTAACTTTGAGTTCCGTTACTAAACTCACAATGCTTAAAAAAGGTGAAAAGCGGGGAACTAAGTGTCTTAACACTAGGTTCCCATGGTTCCTACAGTTCCCTCTGCCTACCCTGTCATGAGCAAAATAAAGCGTGAAGCTAAAAGAAAAATATTAAATTGCTTTTTTTTCTTTTAGCTTTTAGAGCTTTTTTTTAGATTAAAGGTTAAATAAGAATTTTTAAAATCTTGTAATATTATATATGACATTTTTAATAATTATTATTATTCATTTAAAAAATATATTATTATTATTTATTATAATGATAAAAAAGTAATACACAGCCTCATTACCTTATAAGAATATAAAAAAAATCTTACTTAACCGAAATAACATCGTAATTCATAGGCACGTGCTCAACGCGGTGCTCTCTAACAAGACGCCGCGACGCGAAAATGATTTACGCGCAAATGGCAACGTTGAATCGTCAACAATGCTTTTGTCATTCGTTTGGAACGATAAATTTGAGGAATGAGGAAATATATATATGTTATATGTATATGTATACGTGTAATATGTTTTGCTTTTGCCTCATTTATTATGAAACGCTTGTTTATTTAAATTTGATTCACGTGAAAGATATTTTTACTTCATGGTTTTTTATTATTTATTTTTTTAATTAAATAAATAAATAGCTTCACGATCTATTCCGCATAGAAGAAATGTTAAAACGCTTTGTTTCCATTCTTAACGCTGTCATTTGACTTGAATTCTGGTTCAAAGTGCGAAAAGTTGAAAATAGTTAACTTTGCAAAACAAAAATCGAAGCCACAATCGTCGAAATTACTTGGCTGTTATTATAAGACAATATAATAAGAAGAAAGAAGGACAAAGCAGGGGACGGAGTGTCTTAACACTACGTTCCTATGGCTCCTGCGATTCCCTCTGTCTATCCTACCATGAGCAATATCAAAGCGTGAAGCTAATAAAAAAAAATAAAAAAGAAACAAGAAAGAGTAAGAAAATAGAGAAAACAGACATAAAAATAACAAAAATATATATTTCTTTTATTTTTATTTTTTACTATATTTTAAAAAATAAAGTTTTGCTAAGCGCAGTCATTAATTTTGTTAGTCTACATGGCTTGTTAGTCTCCTTGTCAGGCTACTTGATGTTGGTTTCACAAGAAAATTTCCAGTAACTAGCGTCAAATCCAACTCCTAGTACAAAAAATAGAAAATAGAACGCCTCATATCACAATACTACAGGATCTCATTATTGAAATTCAAAGTCAGGACTTAATTATCTAACTTTCGTAAGAAAATGCTAAGTTTAAACATCATTCGGAAGATCAACATCTCCAATATTTATCTTTAGAAACATCTGAGTAGTGAGCGGGGGTTATTTGTATTTGCGTTAGCATCTTTAGTCACGAATCTGATTTCTGTACTTGTCATTTTACTTTTGTGTTCATGGCTTTTGGACGTGATTTTAGAAGTGTATATAGCACTGCGTCGTGGCGCAGAGGCGTAAGCATCTGCCTGTAAACGCGACGACTTGAGGGCTCGATTCCCATTCAGGGAAGACGGATTTTTCTATTTCCATTTTCTTCGCTCTGGAAACTAGGCAAAGCGCGGCATTAAGTTCCGCCACTCAACACGCAATATCTCGAAAAAGCGGAAAGTGGGGACGGAGAAAGCAGGAATTAAGCAACGTAGTGTCTTAACACGGTTCATATGGTTCCTGCAGTTCCTTCTGCCTACCCTGCAATATGCGGTATAAAGCGTGAAGCTATAAAAAAAATAAAAAAAAATAAAGATATAGATTTTATTATTTGGTACATAGGCGTTAAAATTTGGAAAATTTTACGTTTTATCTAGCTCAATTCAATGCTGCACTGTGGGTTATCAATGTGGATAAAAAATTACGCGTAGTTTCCCACTCAACACGCAATAGGCGGAAAGCAGGGAACAGAGTGTCTTAACACCAGGTTCGCACTGGTTTTACGGTTTCATCTGCCTATACTGCTATGTGCGGGATAAAGTGTGAAGCAAGGCAAACCTAGTGGATAGTTATAGGAATTTCTGTACTTCTTTAGATTTAAAATGGCGCACCAGAATACGATTGGTCTCTAACGCTTTTAAAAAAAAACTTTAAATATATTCAACACCCACGTGTGACAATCTAATGTAACCCAGTCATATTTACTGGCAGGTACTATGATTTAAAGTACAATATCATCAGATAGGGACCGAATAAGGAAAAAGCGAAAAGATACAAGCACATAGAAAAACAAAGAGAAAAAGATTGTTAAATAAAATAAATTTTTACATTAGTTACCTACTTTGTCACTTTCACGATTTATCCCGCATTTAATACAGGTTACAGCTCTCCGTCCCAAATTGAGAATTGCTTGATGACTGGCGGAACTCAACGCTGAGCTTTTTGAGCTTAAATGAGAAACAACTTGCAATCAGACATAATAAAAAGCTCTCGTAGTACAATCATATCAATCTTCAATTTAATTAACAATAATCGCAGTATAAATATTGTATTACAGCACAAAACTCAATAGCTTTTAAACATTTTGAAGTCACTTTGTGTATCAAATCTCTAAGATCTTTGACAATTATCCCACTTCACTGAGTACACGCGTGTACGATAATTACTTGTTACATATGATATAATAATCATATGTATTTACATTCTCTATCTATTTAGACTAATATAATTTAGAAGCTCAATTGATCGTCGCAACATAGTATCATTTAGTTTTAATCATATTATTGTATTATATGTATGACTTATTACGAATATATCTATATAGAAACGTTTTTAGATATTTTTCCACAATATTTGCACACAAACTTTTGTCGAATTTGGTTCGAGATTAAAGTAGTCATCAGTGTTTTGTAAACAGCTGCGATGACTAGGTAAAACATATAAGATGACATTTATTATACCATTTTCACAAAACAGAAGCTCTGCAGTTTAAATTTCGATTTCATAAACAATTTATAAAACTCTCACATAATTTCATCCAATGGGAAAGTTCAAGCCATAGACATAACAAACTCTTATTTTGGTAAAACGGGAATGATAAACATAAGGTATAGGTACAAGCGGTAATAAGAAAGTTCTGTATCTCTTTACCTTCTCTCTATTCCCTGATTTCTCTTTAGATTTTAAACGACGCATTAGAATTTACAGCGATTTTAAAATTTGATCTTACTAATGAATATTTTCAAGAAATTTGGTAAACTTGTAATATACCAAGAGGCGCAGGTTCCAGTCCTATTAAATTCAAAATATTTATGGACTTTTTAAATATTATTTTAATACTTTAAAATTAATCAGCGATTTACTTAGATAAGAGGTTATTACTTTTCAATGAATAAAATCATTTAATTTTTCTTTTGTTCCTACATATGACTTCTCTGCAATGACCGACTTCTTGCATTCAGATTTCACCTTAACGAGCATAAAACAGGGCATTCTCTTCCTATGTGGGTTAACGTGCGAACGAAATAGCCAATGATCGGAGACGACGAACCCATGGTTAATTTAGTGGAGAAAGGTGCACGTTCAGCAGTGGATAACTTCGGAAAATATTTCTTACGCCGGTTCTTATTAAGTCTGAGGTATTAATTTTAGTGAACCGAAATCTTGTATTCTTTAGAAATAAAATATTTGAATTTAAATTTACAGACTATTGACAATGATAATTATTCATCTTAAAATAAACTCTCCAGATGATAGACTTTATCCAACCAATAATACTGAGAAGCTTAATTGACAGCTAATATATAAAATAACATTATTACTGAATTATAGATTAGGTTACAAATTACATTGCCGAAAGAAACAAGGCCAAAAATACCTAAAAACCTAAACTTAAATATATTAAAGTAACTAGAAGTAATTTCTTTTCAATTACAAACCAACCGAACTAGATTTTGATTAAATAAATTTCTCTGAGAAAAAAAATTATATCAATGTCGAATGTAAATCTCCAATAAAAGTCCAAAACAAATAATTCTACGAATGTTTCAAAGCAGGGCTTCTCAATCTGAGAAAAGACAAATAATTTATTACTACAATTTTATTTTTATTTTGAACTTTAAAATTTGGAATTTATAAAACTGTTTTACTTAACAAGCTCTGGAGAAACTTGAAGAAAATAATTAATTCTAAGCATGGTAACGTATTGCACCATGCCTATCTTCTTGGTAAAAAGGTAGTTATCGGGTAGTTTTATTTTCGTTACATATTTCTACAAGACAAATAGCGCGGTGTTGAGTTCTGCCTTCCAGACATATCCTGCCTTGAAAGGTAGAGTAAGATGAGATGCACATGACAAGACAAGTCCTAAGCTTAGATACCGGACCTAAGAAGCGAGGGAGACCCTTTTTAACATGGATATCTGTTATAAACAAGGACCTAAAGGAAGCCCAACTTAATGCCTCGACCTTCTAAGATAGACCAGAAGAGACCAGAAGAATGACGAGGAGAGCCGACCTCAAGTGGGATAAGGCTAGGCAGAGAGAGAATCTTTCTGCCTATGTCTCCCTAATCCTATTCTACTATATACGAACTATATTATTTAGCAAAATAATCTTTTATTTTTTAAAGTTAAGAACAAAATAATATAATATAGATCGTCTCAACCTACTATAAAGAAAATATATTAGGGAAAAAAAAAGTATGTAGCAATAAGTATCGCTTCAAACACTTTATAATTAAATTTGTTTTCATTTTTAGAAAACAAAATTAATGTGAACATCGTAACAGTACCTTCAAAATGATAAGGTACCGGTCGTTAATATCCCGAAAAAAAAATACAAAGTACATATTATCACTTTACTTAAGTAATATTTAAAAGCATATATATTTTATTATTACACACAGAGGATTATTGTGGAACAGAGGCGTGGCGTCTGCCTGTAAACGTGACGGTAAGTAGGTTCAATTACCACACGTGGTAGATGGATTTTTTCATTTCCGTTTTCATCACTCCGCCAAGTAGGCAAAGCGCGGCGTTGAATTCCGCCATTCACTGTGCAATGCCTCAATACGCAGTACACAAGGAACGGAATGTCTTAACACTAGGTTTCCACGGTTCCTGCCGTTCTCTTTGTCTACTTTGTAACAACGGGATAAAGCATAAGGCTTTTTTTTTAAATACTGAATAAAAAATATATATTTTTAAATTGTCTTCCGTCATTCAAACATTGAAAACCCCTGCCTTATACTATTCAAATTACATTTGCATATTTTTTAGAAAACGATATCTTCGTTACCGAGCACTTATAGTAGCCGCTTCGAATAAAAATGAATTGATATTGGCAAAGTTACCCTCATACCGAAAAAGAATTACTGATTCGTACCGGTAATTTGGTTTTTTTTGTGAAATTCTATTTATTTGGATGTCTGGAGGTAGAACGGTTTAGTTTAGATTTTAGACTATTCAAAAAACAACTTAATATTGAGTGATTCCTTTTTATATTTCTACTTAAAGAAGGATTTCAGAACCTTACAACGAACTAACTACTACACAGTAAAGTAAATAACATAAAATTTAACCTTTTATCGGCATTCAAACTCACAACTACTTTTACTTTCACTATAATAATTCATGCTTAAAAATCAAATAATGAAAAAATTGCTTAGAATAATATATATTTTGTTTCAGCTTCATCATACTTTACTCCTAACAAGGTAATATATATGATAGAGCTAAAAACGCTTTATACCCGACATACCTCTTTCATCTTCTACATTACCTCTTCGTGACCACTATTCCTACCTTCCAGCCACATCGTCACCTCTCTAACTAAGCAAGCCATGTATATATAGAATATACTCGTAAGAAATCTGTATAAGAAATCTAAGTTGAAAATTATTATTTTCTATGTATATATATATATATATATATATATATATATATATATATATATATATATATATATATATATATATATATATATATATATATATATATATATATATATATATATATATATATATATATATATATATATATATATATATATATATATATATATATATATATATATATATATATATATATATATATATATATATATATATATATATATATATATATATATATATATATATATATATATATATATATATATATATATATATATATATATACATAACAGTTGCTTTAGATGGAGAATTTACTACCTAAGCACTTGTCTTGGATATATGAGTATAAATAAGTATTTAGCTGTGTTGATTCAACCACAGTACAACTACTAATTAGGTATGTAACAACATTGTGAGCACATTCACGTTTAATCTTCGAAATGAAACAGAGTTAAATACTTAAGGTATTTTATACACTTTATATGTATTATCGTATTTTTTTATAAATTAGAGATAAATGTCAAAACATTTTGCTCTTTTTTTCATTTTGTATCATTTTTCACTTGTGAACTTCAGAAAGAGCTTTAAAAGAGCTTCAAATGTAGAGTTCATACTTAAATTTTTGGCTTTATAGATATTAATCTAAACTTATTCTACATCTACATAAAGTGAATATAATAGAGTACTACAACTTAATAGTTTTAAAGTTTAAAACAACTGAATGTATATATGTACATTACTTGTACATTACTCAATTTCGTCGGGCGTAGGCGGCACGTTGCGTAGGACGCCACGTGGAATGGAACGTTTCACCTACATTTCAGCTTGGTGCATAATTTCTGATGCATTTTGATTCACTACTTTGTTTTATAAATAGGTCAATGTTTCATCTGCTCTTTTAATGTACCACTGCATCTTTTAATTCTCTATATTTTTATTACATACAAGTGCCTCCCCCTTGTCTTCGTTCCTTTAAATTTTACAATCTATCTAGGTTATTTCAATGCTGAATTCATAAACATTTACATTCGTTTATTCATTTACTAAGCATTCATTTGGCAAGCATTTTGTAGAAAAATTATACTTGTTTCGGATGTATGGCGAGACTTTTATAATAAATGAGAGATAAGTTTCTATTCTAGTAGTTTTTTAAAATTTCTCATGGCTTTATTGTCTTTTTTTAATTAGATGTAATCTTACTATACGAGCTATGAGGTATATCGGGGATTTCCTACTTTTCATCATTATAGAGACGGAGAGAATTTTAGTTTGCAGGAAGCCTTATTGTAATTATAATTTAAATTCTCATCCAGAATTAGGTTTATGTAAATAGGTTGTTAGAGATGTCGCCGCGGGATAATGAACGATTCCGAATTTAACTTTATAAAATATTTAATTTGTAATATACACTTTGGAGTTTGATTATTACGTTTCGTTTCACTTTAATCATGTTTCATATTAAAAGTTTTAAACGTAAAAAATTACAATATTTTTGTAAAATATTTATAATATAATGAATAGCTTCAGCAGTTAGAATTGTCAAAGATATTTTGTTCTATACTACATATTCAAGTTGTAGCGTCAACGCGTTGCAGAGTTTAATGCCACACTTACTACTTACATAGGTTAAAAATAAAGTAATCATTATCATATATTTATACGTACTCCGTGAGCGTGGATTGAACCTACATTAATCACAACAATCACGCTTTACACGCTTTACGCTTTTTTAGCTTCACGCTTTATCCCGCACTTGGCAGGGTAGGCAGAGGGAACTGCAGGAACTATTGGAACCTAGTGTTAAAACATTCCGTTGCTTAGTCCCTGCTTTCTCCGTCCCCGTTATCCTCCTTTTTTTCGAGGCATTGCGTGTTGAGTGGCGGAACTCAACGCCGCGCTTTTGCCTAGGTGCCAGAGCGAAGATAATGGAAATAGAAAAATCCATCTTCCCCGACTGGAAATCGAACCCAGAAACCGTCGCGTTAACACACAACAATCAAATACTGTTTAAAAGCGCTACATTTATAAATTATATTTTGCTTATAGCAATGATTGGATAAAGGGTCAAGAAAAATAATATTTTTTAAATAAAATTCTACTGGATTATTCCATTTCCATTTCTCTGCTTTGACAACTAGGCAAGCGAGCCGTTGAGTTCCACCACTTGACAAGCAATGCTTCGAAAGAAGTATTTTAAATCGTTTATATTTAAAGTAAATTAAATATTTATTATGTAAGATTTTAACACTAACCGCCACCTCTTGAAATGATTTTACATACTTCATAAGACTACTATCATCATAAGATCTTAAAGATCAAAAATATTATCTCCCATTGTCATACGACTATGACTCTTGATGAAAGCTCCTTTTAGCTTTTAGGAATTATATCATACACAGGTTACAGCTTTGATTATTACCTTTAAAGCACGAAGAATTCTCTACAATTTTCTGGATTTCCATCGTCAGAGCCTGACATGGTGGCAATATTTTAAGCAAAAAAAAATATATTTTTGGATGCCGTTTAAAAATTGATTTTCAATTGTAATACATTATTTTTTTTTAAATTACACCGTACTACTACCATACTATCGTACAACTGGTGTAACTAACTTCAGTACACATTTGAAGGAAATGACTCATATTTACAACTAGCACGAGGGTCATTAATGTGTAGTTGAAAACTGAAACGTTCAAAACTGCCAATAAATTTTAAACCGTATTTTCGCGGCATAAGGTTGAAATTTAATATTATTTGCTTTATATATCTTAAAACAGCACTTCAGCAAAACAATAACAGTTTCCTTCACCAAATTAGGCGTTAATTAGATACTAAAATACAGCAAACGATGTATCTTAACGTAACTCATGAAGTACACGACAGAATTCTTTGAACTCTCATATTGGTACGTGTTGGTTATTTTGATGTAATTCAACTTACTTGCTACACCAATGAAATTTAAAAGCTTAAGTGACTAACTTAATTATTGAAATATGAATGTTTCAAATATTTTACTGTAATAAATAATAGTAATGTTTGCGTATACTTCATATCATATAAAATTCAATCGATCTTAATTTTTTATATATTTAAAAGCTTATTAATGGAAAAGGAAAATCATATAGTTATTTAAACTGGGCACGCCCTAAAATATTGTTCATAGAGAAACATAATTTGTAACGAAAATTATTTAGGGAGAATATAGGAGCTTTATAGGAGAATTTCTTGAACTAATTTCTTAAACAGAGAAATAAGTTTTGGTTTTAAATTGAATAATCCAAACAAACGAATTAGTCTACTAGAACAATTTCTACATAAAAGAATCGCACTTCAAAATAGATAAAACGCTCAAAATAACTATCTCCACGTCAGGTATTTACAAAAAAAATATGAACAAAACCCATAAAAAGTTGGCAACAAAGTTAAAACACTGAAACGACAATAGAATACGAAACACCGAGCCTCAGTGCGAAACTTCAACAATTTTCAAGTTTCTCGAATTAATAAAGTATTCCTTTGTAAGTGTTAGAGGAAAATAATTTTGACTGGGCACAGTCTAGTCACGTCGCCGGTCCGCTTCTATACTTGAAACGTTGAATTGAAATGAGCTACTAATGGAAGTCTTGACCCTGGCTTTGGTAAAATGTAATGGGGTAAATTATATATGGAGTGTGTCTGGTGAAAGTGATTTTTATGCATCATCTTTGGGATTTTAACGTAGTTGTAAAATATGTGAACTAAATATATTATACCAGCTCTCAACGCTAAATATGGGAGATAACAATAATGACCAAAGATATTATTAGTTTTTTTACTAAAACCTAAAGATTTTGGAATATTTACAGTTAAAAAAAACTCAATAATTCAAAAACTAAGTAATATTTCTTTAGTTTCATACATACCAGGATGGTCAGAGCTTATTTTTAAGGACAATACATTATCCGCTTTCACAGCTACACGCTTACACTCGGATGGCGCGCGACTAAGTAGCTTTTTAATAAAATGTTAATGAGAAGTGTTGGTCTTGAATTTGAATCATATTTAACATTATGTAAAATTGATTTTTCCTACATGTACTATACATATAAAATTTAAATTCTCACAGTATGTTTTTATGGCACAAAAAACAGCTATAACACCTATCACATTCAGGTAAGATTTTTAAAATTTAAAATTTAAGTAAATGCTGTCAACTTGGTAACTTCGATTTTCTGATTTTCTTCTTAATACTATAAAGTATAAAAAAGTTTTGTTTATCTTAACGCTTTGCCCTACTCGTTGCAGAGTAGGTAGAGGGTACCGCAGGAATCTTGGGAACCTAATGTTAAAACACTCCGTTCTCCGCTATCCAACCTTTTTTCGAAGTATAACATGTTGAGTAGGGGAACTCAACATCGCGCATTGCCTACTAGAAGCATGGGAATCGGACCCACAAATCATCACGATTACAAGCAGACGCTATAAAAAAAATGATTTTAATATATGTCAGTGCACCAGTTCCTTATGTCATATTGATTAATTCATCACGAGATTTTGTATATCAAGGATTATTGTAAGTCAATGATTTTTGTCGAATCAAAAGAGTAATTTTCATGTCATTACAGCTCACTCTTGTTATGGCAACATTTCATTAAATCTTATATTTCAGCTGAACTCGGTTCAGTTACGCTTATCTTCAAAATCAATTACAACCTAGATAGTAACAAAAAAGTTAAACTCAAACCTCTCCAGTAGAACCAAAGATATGATTGTACGAACATACATATATAATGTCAAAAATTGTATATATATGCTTTAAAACATTCATCGGCAAATAATATTTTTTTATTGATCTATTTTAGTATTGAAAATCAACTTCTAATATTAAAACTAACCTACGCCATCTACAGTTATTTCCGATCTTTCCATTTAACCAGGAATATCTTTAACGCATGACGCAGCGTATTTACTCAGATGTCCGAATAAATTACGAACTTTTGAATTTAAGCCTAATAATATTATTTTATGAATCCAAAACAAACTTAAATGAATTATAAGCTTTTGGAATCGGCTCTCGTTCATGTTAAATCAATATGGAAAAGTTCAAAAAGTAGTTAAGATCGAAAACGGTATCGCATGGCAGAAGGCAGGAGTAAGAAAAACAAATTATTCGAGTCGCCGCACCGAAACCGACAACTTGTAAAAAGTTGAGACAACTTTAAATGGATTTACAAATTTACCCATAAGTAGATGGATTCTATATAGTTTGTTGTATTTATATGTATGCAAGTGATTTTAGAATATGAAAAAAAGTTAATTAATTTACATCTCAAAATTATACTACGGGGACGAAAAAGCAGGGACTAAGCAACGGAGTGTCTTAACACTAAGTTACCATAGTCCCTGCAGTTTCTAAAAAGAATAAAAAATATAGTATAGTCGATATAGTCGACGCAATGTTACAAGATCATAAAAGACAAGATATGAAGGAGAAATATCGTTTATATATTGCATATATTAAGTGAAGGAACTTAAATCTGCCCATTGTATCCACAGATTGATGAAATTAAAGTAACTCATTGCTCTCTGTGGGGATCAAGCAACGATACGTTACACAACCAAAGCTTTGCTTTAATGTCGACAGCAACATATATGCAACTTAGCCAAATTTATATTTTTTTCTAAAAATAACTTTTTTTTTTTTTTTTTTTTTTTTTTTTTTTTTTTTTTTTTTTTTAGCTTCACGCTTTATCCCGCACATGGCAGGGTAGGCAGAGGGAACTGCAGGAACCATACGAACCTAGTGTTAAGACACTCCGTTACTTAGTCCCTGCTTACTCCGTCCCCACTTTCCGCCGTTTTCGAGGCATTGCGTGTTGAGTGGCGGAACTCAACGCCGCGCTTTGCCTTAGTTGCCAGAGCGAAGAAAATGGAAATAGAAAATGAAAATGATGAAATGAAAATTCTTCCCCGACTGGGGATCGAACCCAGAAACCGTCGCGTTAGCCGCGTTACAGGCAGACGTTGCGCCTCTGCGCCACGACGGTCCTCGAATAACTATAACAATAAAATAACTTATATTATCTAGATAATTTTCACAAAGTTCTGTCGTAGGTCTTCAGGCCGTTTAGGTGCTACATTGGTTATAGTTTAGTCTAACATATTAAATTGGTTAAACACCTTTAAAATTATTCAATTTTTTTTATCTGTCCACTTAGACTAGAATGCTTGAGGCACGTGCTTTGTCCTTTGGGCAATATACGAGACCAAAATGAATAATCTAAAATTACGATAGGGAGGTGACAAATCAATTTTAAAATTTTTGTAGCCCATCCAGTTTAGTATATCTTTGCTAACTAATATGGATACTTACATACACGAAGCACACGGAGCGCCAAACGCTGCGGTGTCTGCATACCTCGTCCACTGTCATTAACCTCTTCGTACATGTACATGCTCATGCTTCGTACATTCTTTCGACGTGCCCAAACCATATGTGCACGTTCTTCTTTATTCTCACTGTGCATCCTTACTGGTACCTACCATCTCTTCGTTGCGGATTCCGTCAGCTTAGCTGACTTCACATATCCTTCGAAGAGATTGATTCTCCACAGCATTCATCTTTCTTTAATTCTTCTTCTGTAATGCTGGATACTAAATTGGGTACTTATTGAAAAATAAATATAACAACAAAAGAAATAGGTACCTCTTCATTAATTTTAAATAACACGTAAAATAGAAGCAAATATAAACGTAAAATGTAAAAATAAATGCAAAATACACCACCTTTTAAGTGTAATTTATTACAGCGAGTTAAATCTTATCCTTCTCGTTAATTAAGCACACTTTCGTCGGGATTATTTAGATTTTATTTTCTTGGACTTACACTTATTATTTATTTGGGAAATTTTAAAAGCTGCCTTATTAATCTCGTAGCTTACAAATTATAAATTTGAGGTTAATTATACTGTATTTGTAAATGCGGCGTTGAGTTCCGCTTATATATACGATTTTTCATATTAAGAGGGTACGTTAATAACGGTGAGGACCGTCGTGGCGTAGAGATGTAACGTCTGTCTGTACACGCTACGGTGTGTGGGTTCGATTCCCGCTCGGGGAAGATTTTCATCTTTATAATATTAATAAAACATAGATATCAGAAAATATACTAACGTGACGACTTGTGTTACTAGGTTAGTTACTAGGTTCCCACAGTTCCTGCGACTCATTCTGCCTACCCTGCGTTGAGCGGAAGAAAGAGTGAAGCTATAAGAAATATATGTAACTTTTTTATATCAATGTTTAAAAATATACTAACTGTATTTTACTACTTATTAGATATGAGGCTGCAAAATTTTATAATTAGACTCTATACAAATGCGGGGATTTTAAAAAACTTGTTTTGTAAATGAACAGCTGAATATTGCATGTAAATTATTTAAAACACCTTTACACTAATAACGGTTTATGTATTGAAGTGACAGTTACAATGCATATAGGTCACAGACGAAAATAGAATGTTATGCGGTCTACAATTAGTTAGCGGATCTATTTAGAAAGCTAATTATGTACCATCATAAGGTATTTTAGCTAATATCGCATTTCATGTTTAAATGAAGTTACATACAAATGTATATGCTTTTGAATTGTTTTGCATATACATATATATATATATATATATATATATATATATATATATATATATATATATATATATATATATATATATATATATATATATATATATATATATATATATATATATATATATATATATATATATATATATATATATATATATATATATATATATATATATATATATATATATATATATATATATATATATATATATATATATATATATATATATATATATATATATATATATATACATATATATATATATATTATGAAAGAGATAAAAGAATAATACAGAATTAAAAAATACAAACAATCAACTTTTAAGTGGCAGTGAGTGAAGAACGGAGTGTCTTGACACTAGATTTCTTCTACCTACGGTTTCTTCCGGTTACCCTGCTTTGTTCCATTTAGAAAAAAGTTATAATTAAAACGAATTTGTTTTAATAATGTTTATAATAAATTCCATATTTAGCAAAAAAAAAATGTGAAACCTGATTGAAATCCTCATCACCGCTATAGACCAAGTATTGTTCAACTGCGCCATTACGGTGTCTTCAGTAATTTTTCCCTCAAAACGACATCCTACCAACGTGTAAAGTGACTGACAGTGTAATAAGCAAAATCTTTACAAATCACGGTTGTAACGATCATGAACGTTGGTGCTTGCTGATTTGATGTACATACTTTACATTTTTTCGTAGAAATATCTTTATTCATTTATTACGTGAGTTAAAAAGAAGATAGTTAGTGTCATATTACTCTGTTCTCCGTATACAATTTTTTTTAGGAATATTAGGTATATGTTGAGGAAAAAGTGATAGTATTTTTTTTACCTTAGCGCTTTATCCCGCAATAGCTGAGAGTTATAGTTTGAAACCAACGCCATATTTTCTCATGATACAAGAAAAAAGTTATCCCAGAGTGAAAACCGAACCCACAACCGTCACGTTAATATGTAGAAGCTATGCTGCCACAGAAGCCTTTATATTTTTTTTATATTTATAGGTCAGGTAAGTGAATTCAATCACATCATGTATGACGTATATTTGTTATAGGGAGAATTTATTTACAATATTTTTTTCATAATCTCACGCTTCATCCCGCACATAACAGAGGAAACCGTAGAAATTGTGGGAAACTAGTGTTAAAACACTCCGTTTCCCGCTTTTCCCTTTTTTTGAGGCATTAGTTGTGGAATGATGTGATTGAACGTCGCGCTTTGTGTCGGCAGAGCGATGAAGATTAAAAAAAATCAACTTCCCTCAGTGGGAATCGAACCCACAAACCACTATCTTTTTTTATCAAGACAAAATGCGAAATCGAAACTTTCATCAGTAAAATTTTAAAAAAATCATCATGTGACTTATACAAGTGTAGAATGTGAAAGAAAAAAGCAGAGAAGGTGAAGGACCTGGTATTAAAGCAATCTACCATAACCACTTCCCCAATTCGAGAGACAGTATATTGACTGGGAGATCTCCACCTTAAAGACCTTGCATAAGACCTTCTTAAGAAGGAGATGAAGAAGAACTATATAAGATCTTTGACATTATATAATTTTTTAATAAAACTTAAACACTAGTAACTTTAACACTATTTTACAATTAAAACAAAAAGTAACATAAAACTGCCAAATCTTGTATATTTACAAAGAATTTCATTAGCATTCCTTTATTGCATAGTGGAAAATATGTTAACATTTTATTAAAAATATTATTACGTATATACCGTGGTAAAGTGGCGCCGCGTCTATCTATTCACTCTGTATGAACAGTAAGGAAGAAGAGTGTTTTGACACTAGTTTCTCCTTGTTCTATCATGTAAACTATTTTTTTTAAATCTAAAAATCAACGCGGAGCTTTTTTATTTTTTTTGACGGTCCTGAGTATATTTCAACATATATCTATTAGGGCCATAGCACACGGCGTATTTTAAACGCGCAGACGACGCGCAGATTACGCGCGTATACGCGATTCGAACGACATTCGATCGCAACCTTGTAACCTAAGCACACGGGGAGATCATGAAACGTGCGTCTACTCCGCGTATACGCTCAGATACAGCGAACAGACGCGCTATGATCGCGCGTAGCTTTTGCGTTTTGATCAGACTCTCCTCTTCTTCAGTTGTAAAATGGCCCGCCCCACCCCCGCCCCTACTGCACTCCTTTGTACGCGCGTTTGTATAGCTTCAAACGCGCGTTGAACGCGCGTCAGACGCGCGCTTTTATTTCATCTATGTAAACGCAAATATCAGCGTCTACGGCGCCGAAGACGCGCGTTCCTGGAACGCGCATCTTAGGCGCGTTTAAAATACGCCGTGTGCTATGGCCCTTAAAATTAAATGAATAATAAGTAAAAGCTTTTTATGTCAACATATATGTATTTGACCACAGATTACCATATAATAAATGGAAAAAATGAGGAGCGGAGTATGTCTGCGATGCTTGTGGGTTCGATTTACATTAAGAGAAGATTTTTTTAATTTCATATTTTTCTTCGTTCTGGCATCTAGGCAACTCGACACGCAATGCCTCCAAGTAGCGGAAAGTAGGGAACGGAGTGTCTTAACACTAGGTTCCTATGGTTCCTGCAGGTCCCGTTACCCTGCTATTGAAGGATATATGCGTGAAGCTACAAAAAACTATATAATAAAACAATAATAAGTACATACTATAAAGGATGTTCAATTAATTCAATTAACTCCGCAACTCTTGCTATAAATAGATAAATAACGAACGCTTGTTGTGTATATGTATGTGTATATGTATGTATGTATGTATGTATGTAAGCGAAACATTTCTTCTAAGTAATTACGTTCGTTGCTCGCTGTTAAGGGAAAGATATTTAAGAGAATTTATAAGGAAAACAAATTAAAAGTCCCACTTGGAATGGGAAGTGACATCGTCGTTGTTTTCGAAAATTGATAATTATTTTAATGTTTATCTTGATTCATAGAGAACTGCGACAGCGATAAGGACGTCTCCAATTGAAACATTTTTTTTTAATTTTACCGCTGTGGTAAAGTAAATCTCGGCGTTGAGTTCCGCCTCTCAATGTACAATATCTCAAAATATGGTCATAAAAGAGAGAATAGAGTGTCTTGGTTATAGATTATCTCTATTTAAAAATTATTTAATTAAAGATCTATTCAAGTTATTATTAGGGTAAATTAGCTTATGTAGTAGTAGAGCGTAGAACTACGGAGTACCAACTTATATTATTATATCAATTATATTATTATATATAGCTTATTAGATATATTAAAGGCGTAAATCGTGCAATTTAAGATCACGCAGCAGTTGCAAGTGGAAGAATTTTTAAAATCAGCAGCATAAACTATTATTCGTGGAATAGTAAAGATAATATAAATATGAAAGGAAAGAAACATATCTACTTCGTATTTAGTACGTAAATAGTTAAAGTTTAAAATATATTTTTTTATAGCTTCACGCCTTATCCCGCACATGGCAGGATAGGCAGAGGGAACTGCAGGAACCGTAATAATAATTAAATATTCCATATATTATAAGTCGTGAAAAGTAATATATTTTTCTCAAATACCTCCTCAAGACATTTTTGTAATTTGATGACAAGTTTAAAACATCCTACACTTTAATTTACGTTTACTTCTAATGTAAATAAGTCAAATAATCTTACAATATATTATTTTCTTATATTTTAGCTTCACGCTTTATCCCGCACGTAGCAGGATAGGCAGGAAGAACCGTAGGAATCAGTCCGAACCTAGTGTTAAGACACTCCGCAATATATAACTCCATAATAATTATTAGTCGGATAAATCAAAATAATATTATTCATTAACCGCTTATACTTGACAATTTTTAAAGTGTAAACTAATAAAGTGCTTAATACATTTAAAAGTGTAAAATGCCACTTTAAAGTGACTATAGAATTAGTAAACTCAACACTTCCTCTTAACAACGCGGCTTTCTTTAACTCCTTTGAGCGTCAACTTGTCACACACACTGTGCACAGAACAGAGGGCATTTTACGTAAGCTGTGTATTTTCATTTGCACTTAGTTTAAATATTAACTTAAATTTAAACACAAAGTTAATTGTATATAAGTGTACTTATATTTGTATGTTCTTGAGCAATGTTATATATCTTTTGTAAGAAACCATTATTTATAATTAGAAATTGTGTTTATATCGTTTTGAAGTAACATCATAGCGCAGAAGCGCAGCGTCTGCAAACGCGACGGTTTGTAGGTTCGATTTCCCACTTCGAGAATAATGAATGTAAATGTAAAAAAATATCTTCCAACTTAACTATTTGTATACAGTCTATTCATCAACGAAGGCCGTCGACGGAGCAGTGACGGTGTCGTCGCGTCTCCATCTACCCTCGCTTAATGACAACAACTATAACTGACAGTCGACGCTCGTCATTCCATGCGCTTCTTTCGTTTATGATATCAATTCGTTTATTTAATTATTTACTGCGTCAGATAAGTATTATGTGTGTGTGTGTGTGTGTGGTTGACTTTTATAATACCTATATATTGGTTTTATAATAACTTACTTACTTTTATAATAACAATAATTATTGTGTCTATGTGTGTGTACCCGTGTATATTACACGTCGCTTTGAAGTGGTGTTGCATATACTCAGTGCTAGCCGTGAATTGACTTATACCTCTGTATCCTCCGCTACATCCGGTTTTGACTCGGTAAGTTATTTTTTCTTTTTTATTTGAACTGAAAAATTATTGCATATAAAAGGCGAGACAAAATACATATGCTGTTGAATTCCGCCACTGTACATACAATGTCTTGAATTGGTATATTAGGTTCTCTTCACACTCGCGATGACTATGAATTAATTAATAATAGTTTAAATTTATTTTTTTAGCCCTAAATTTAAAGTTCGAGGTTCGATTCCCACTCGGTGAGAATAAAATATTTTCATTTTTCACAGAACAAATGTGTAACACTTAATATAATTATACCAATGTAACCAATCGTTATCTCAATTATATATATTTCACTTAATTTAATGAATTAATTTCGATATTTTTATTTTTGTTCGAATATTAGTTGTTAGTTATTATTAAGAACAGATTCGATTGACAAATCTTTAAAAAGGGTAAATCTTAAAATATAAAACATATTAGCTCTGTGTTGTTTTACTATGCGACAATCCAAGACGACTTTGCTATTATTACCTTTAACAATCAAAGCCCGGATGTAAGTTCCGCCAGTAAATACGCTATTCCTAGAAAGACGGAAAGCGGAGTGTCTGAACACTAAGTTCCTCGAGCCTATGTAAAAGGTACAGCATGAAGGTAAAGTATATTAATTAAGATTAAATATATAAAAGTGTAATATTATATATACATATTATGTTAATACCATTTCCAAAAACAGAACTAAATCAAGATTTACACACATGGTATACGGAGTAATTTTTACAAAGGGAACTTGGATTTCGCCCAGAAATTGTTTAATTAAATTACGCGAACTTGGTTCTCGTGTATATATTTACTTTATGTACTTGTCAATATTCACTTTGTAATTTTCTCTTTATATAAAGTTGATAGTCCTAGGTTTTAATTTTTTAAAGAATTTTGTTAAAATTAAAAGTAAAGCGTTTAGTACTGTAAGCGTGACGGTAATGGGTTCAATTCCCACTTGAAATTATTAAATATTATATTTTTTCCGTTCTGATAAGAAGACAATGAGTGTCATAGTACTAAATTCTATACTTTTAAGGATCTTATTTAATAGTAATGTAAGTCACACAAACGTTGTCATACAAAGTCATAAAAAATACGTATATATGTGTCTATCATTGTGCGAGTTACGGCGTATATAGTGAAAAAAGAAAAAAAATAAGAATAATTGAAATCTATCCCACAGACGTTTTCTAGCAATATATTTTAGATTGTATATGAAAATAAAACGCCTCCTAATCGTATTAGATATATTTTTCATATATAAAGCCGAGGTCCTCTTATCTGTACCCTTGTATACCTAAATCCCTTCTACTCCATTGCACTTAGGGAGATGCATCGATGAATTATTGAGAGCCACTCTGTTACGTTGAATTAAAGGGGTTAAAACGATTTACGTTTTTATATCAATATGTAGTAGGTACGAATTATATTATATTATTATAATTATAAGAGGAAAAATGAGGACCGTCTTGACGCAGCATCTGCTTGTAAACGTGACGGTTTGTAGGTTCGATTCTCACTCGAGAAAGATGGATTTTTCATTTCCATTCTTTTTGCCCTGGTAACTAGGAAAGGTCGGTGTTGTGTTCCACCATTCAATATACAATGCTTCATAAAAGAGGAAAGCGAGAGACGGAGTGCCTTAACATTAGGTTCCAATGGTTCCTGCAGTTCCCTCTGCCTACCCTGCCAAGTGCAGAATAAAGCTTAAAGCTATAAAAAAATCATAATTAGGCTGAAAATATTACAATATGTATTAAACCATAGATTTGAGCGCAGCGATTATATATAAGTATGATATGATTTCTTGACGACCGTTGTGGCGCAGAAGCGTAGCGTCTGTCTGTAAACGTGACGGTTTGTGGGTTCGATTCCTACTCGAGGAAGATTGCTTTTTCTATTTCCATTTTCTTCGCTCTGGAAACTAGGCAAAGTGTGGCGTTAAGAAAAAAAATGTTTTTTTTATATATTATTTTACTGGTTGGCTGAAAGATGCCTCTTATATACGTAAATCTATTTTTATTTACTAAACTGATATAAAATTAAAAAAAACAATATATTTTAGTGCAATAAAGAGTATTATATAAGAAGATATAAGATCCGAAGCGGGGACGGAGAAAGCAGGGACTAAGCAACGGAGTGTCTTAACACTAGCTTCCTACGGTTCCTGCAGTCCCCTCTGCCTACCCTGCCAAGTGTGGGATAAAGCACGAAGATATAAAAAAATATATAAGATCCCTATAAATATTAAGGGTAAACTTAAAAATTATTCTAGTACAAAAATCTTGCTAGAGTTGCTAATATTTAACTGAAAGCGGTTGAGGTAGGAGTATATCCGAGAAAGAGAAGAAACAACTTAGCGTTCCATGAATTCACCGTGCCCATCTTGTTGTCGGAAGAAGGCCTCTGAGCAGCGCTTGGGACTTGCGACCCAAGGCTCCTCCCACTACCGACATCAAATTTTAAATAATATATTTGTATTCGTAATGTTGTAAATGTTCAATCAGATCACATATGATATGGACTTCGATTTTAATATCAATCTTTAGAATACAAGTAATTGTCACTTGAGCAGTTTGTCACTAAGTGTTTAAAGGAGAAAGAAGTAACACTTTAGTCCAATATACTTGGCCTTCACAATCTCACTTTTTAAATATGCCAATACAACGTCCAATAAAATTATCTAAACTAAAATATTTTCAATTGGAAATCAAACCTATTACTTCGATATCCCAAAAAATAATAAAAATATTAAATAAAATCACTATACTATACGTGTCTTCTATCTCAAACACAAGATAAATGGTCCGGGCCCTTTTGAAGCTGAAGCGGCATGAATTATTGAGGCCTCTTGAATAGAATGGAATTAAATTGCTTTAAAAAATAACTATCCATCTACTAGAATGATATAAGATTTGTCCGTTGGCTAGAAAATTCAGTATTTTGAATGCTGAGTGAATACTCAACTAAATGTGAATTGTGTTGTGAATTCGATTCCTACTTGGGGAAGTGTCCTTTTTCTCTTTATTTATGGCGTTGATTACAATTGAGTACAATTCATTTTGCCAGGGAAATGCTTAGTGATTATATTTGATTATTTACATGTCAGTTGCTTATCAGTTGTACGTCAGTTATCTGTCAGTTTCTTGCTAAAAGACGGTTTTTCAAGACACCTATAATTATTATAAACTCTTTGCTAAATGATATTTTAAAGGAGCAACTGTTGAGTTCCTAGCCGGCTCTTCTTATCAGAAACAGGTTTCGGAGCCTGCGGTAGTGTTTTGTAGGTCTGACATTACTGATAATTGAATATAAAAAAAAAATTTAATCTTCTTATTTTGATTTTAATTTTATATAAAGGGCGCTGATAAATCAAGTGTAGAACGGATTGTAATGACACGAGATTACGAATACATTTGTTGCTGTGAGGGTAAAAAGTGTGTTAATATAAAATTACATAATATATCTTTAAGTTTAGATACAATATAACTCATAATTATTTTCTTAGCTTCAAGCTCTATCTAGCTTCTAGCGAGAAGCATAGTAAGCAGAGAAGCACGCAGGAACCGTGAGAACGTAGTGTTAAGACACTCCATTCCCCGCTGTCCGTCTTTCGAAGCATTGCGTGTAAAGACAAAGATAGAAGAAGAAAATGGAAATGAAATAATCCGTTCTTCCTGAATGGGAATCAAATCCAAAAGCCTTCGAGTTACATGCTACGCCACGACTGTACTCTAAAATGTTACTATAAGTATTTTTTATTTTATATCATAAATATTATCTACGTTATAGTTTTTTTTTTCTCGGTCCATTTAGGTAAATAATTTAGTATTTAAAAAATCTGCAACAAATATTCATATTTGTGCACAAATCGAGTCGAGAAGTCTCGATATATCAAACTAAAATTTGAATTAAATTCTTTCCTCCTGATATATACCAGATCTCTCTTTCTCTTGTTTTTCACTAACTTAGTTAAATTTAGACAAAAGTGCATCATTGAATTACTTCAGTCAACACGCAAAATTTAACTAAGACGAAGAACGGAGTGTCTCAACACTAGATACCTTATAGTGTCACGATATATCCTGAATATAACAGCGTTAAGATGAAAACAAAAAATACTTAACTTAGTTAGCATCACGTATACGTACACATTAAAGTTACGCTCCCTTTTAACTAGTTTTTGACCTTAATAGCCGCAGTGGCTTTTCGAAATGCCTCGGATTCCATCGATATCGGATGCGAGGGCAAGTTGAAGAGAAATTCACTTATAATTCGACACGCAACCCTTGTTTTATGCGGTTGTATTGCGGGAAGAATTCCTTTAGATGCTCACGTTGTAGGCTGTTAGGCAGTTTGCTTAGCAAACTTGCTTGGATTACCGGAATAATCGGGATACAGTGATTTAATTAAGAAAAATTATGTATACTTAAAACGAGGTACTCATATGTACTTAAAACCAGGCTTAGTGTTTCTTAACACAAATATTCTTCTAGTTTCATTAATTTCAAAAGCTTTGTAAGAAGTTTGGAATCGACATTTAAAATATTTTCGTACATTATAATATAACATATAAACCGTTTCGTCAATAAAGAGATTTGTAATTAATATACCAATCGATAGTAACGAGCAAAATCTAAAATTTATACTAAAAAAATAAATAAAAATATAGTAGAAAAAAAACTATCTAGCCAAAAATTCTAATTTTTACTCAATTAAAGATTTACGATACAGAAAACCTTAAAGATACTTCGAACCCACTACTATCATTTTACAAAATAAGTTCACAGGTGGCAAGCGTGAACCAACAAATATTGGTATGTCCTGAACAAACACCATCGCCGGAGGCCAACATGCCTTTATATGAGAAATATATCTTTTATTGCGGTACATTTTGTGATTTGTAATCTCAGTTTTTGATATTCATTTTTCTGAAGCTCTTAAAGAATTTAGTGTTGTATCTCTCCGTTATGCGAGTTCCGCTAACATTTTCTATTAATTGGCGGAGCTTAATACTGTGTTTTGTTTTTAATAGAACTAGAAATGTTTTTATGAATTTTTAAAGTACTATACAGACTAAGGATAGAAAAATACTTAAAGGAAACATAAAAATTTTAACGCAGCGGGATATGAACCCACGCCTCTATAAAACTGTCTGAGCGCTCTGAACACTAAGCCATGTGTTCTTCATCACGCTGATAAACTTATTGCGCTGTTAGCATCTCTGTAGGGAGATTTTTAAAAATTTGCGCTAACCAAAGGTTACTGCAACGAACAATTGTTTGGAGAGAGTGCTATTTTTATTAAATACTTAAGTATATAACTAAGAATATAAAAATGTAAGTACATGTACATTACTACTTGTAATGTAATAAGTTAAATTTCGCCAAGCAATGATTGAACCCAGATAGCGTTTAACAATTTCTCTCTCTGTACTCTTAAAATATAATGCCTCGAAAAAGGCGGAAAGCGAGGACGGAGAAAGCAGGGATTATGTAACGAAGTGTCTTAACACTAAATTATGATTCCTGCTCCTACCCCGCCATGTGCGGGATAACAGCGTGAAGCTAAAAAAAGAATGCTTTTCAATTTCTTCTCAATATAGAAAAACATTTTATTTAAGGCTCATTGGGTATTCTAAATACCGTAGCTACCTGCCATAGAATCTTTACTATTTATAATACTCGTATACAAAAACTGATTATTTAACACATTGCTGAGATTTTATATTATTAGTATAGTATATATCAAAAGCTCAATAAGACGTGTGAGCTTTTTACTCCATACAGTAATTTATTTAGGACAAATCTGATAACATGGAAGAAACAAAACAAATTCGTTTCGTCCCGACGCTATTTCTCTTATAACATGAAGTAGCAAATAGCGTCACAATGAAATATATATATATATATATATATATATATATATATATATATATATATATATATATATATATATATATATATATATATATATATATATATATATATATATATATATATATATATATATATATATATATATATATATATATATATATATATATATATATATATATATATATATACATATATATATATATATATATATATATATATATATATATATATATATATATATATATATATATATATATATATATATATATATATTTGCAAGTATGTATTCATTAATTATTATGATATTAATTTTTATCATTTTTGAGATATTTTCTCATAGAAATATGAGAGTTATAAAAATAAAAGAGAGCAATATGAGAGTGCGTACAACTCTCTTATTTACCCAAGTTACTTAAAAATGACCGCTTATAATGTCTTAACAACAAAATTGCTATACTAATGTATTGTCACAGATGATTCTGATGCGCTTAATTCCGTGTAATGCTTTATATAAAATGGAGAACGGAGGGTTTTGACACGATCATCTGTACTAAAAGCCGACTACAACGTCAGAAATAAATGTAAAAGCTCAGAAACAAAGTAACGAACAAAAGCTTGTCGCTGAAAATCTTCCCAACTGACACACGCCGAAAATGATCAAATTGACTCAATGGTACATAATTAAATTGGTCCCTCGAAACGTGATAAGAACGCGTAATATTTCATATGTCAGAAAAAATATTTTCTCTATTTATTTTTTGTAAGTATTTAACTTATTTGTAACAGTCTTCTATAGGTAAGAGTTCCATAGTACTGTTTGTGTCTAGTTAATCTGCATAACAAGGTCGTCGTGGCATCCTGGAATAATGTTTTATTGTAAATCTGGCAACCGTAGGTTCGATTGTTAATAAACTACTTATTAATAATCGAAATTTTGTTAAGACCGTTGTGGCGCAGAGGCGCAACATCTGCCTAAAATTTTATGCGTTTCCATTTTCTTTGTTCTGACAACTAGGCATAGCCTCAGCCTTGAGTCCCGCCACTCAATACTTAATGCCTCGAAAAAGGCTTCCGCTTTTTTAGTAAATGGAAAAAAGTGTAATGTCTTAACACTAAGTTCCTATGGTTCCTGCTATTCCCTCTGCCTACCTTGCCATGGGCGGAATAAAGCATGAAGCTATAAATAAAAAAAAAGATTATATTTATAGTTAATAGTAGTTTAGTATACATATTAATAAATATGAAGAGAAGAAACAACTTAGCTTTCCATGGATTGATGAGATGACCGTGCGAGTGCCGGGCCCATCGCGTTGTAGGAAGAGGAGCTCTGAGCAGCGCTTGGGGCTTGTGACCCAAGTGTAGGTTTAAAGGGCCCCTTTAAATTGTATTAACGCTCACCTTCACTGTTCGAGCTCCTACCACTAGCGACACCAAATTTTAAATGATAGAATCATCAAAGCTGCCTTCGAAGTGCGTTCTAGAAATGAATTTGTGATAGTTCTAGACAGGCCGAGATCTTTAAGTAAACTATAGAGAGATTTCGCTGTTACACCTCTCGCTCCTACTTCAACCGCATAAGCTAGCTCTAAATCTATTTTTGGTCAGTTCGTTTGTAAGATCGAATAAACTACTTATAAATCAATGTAATTTCAAGCTTCACACAGTCTTTTGAATATAGAAGGATGAGCAGAATCTACTATTAAAACACGCGATTTTTATACATTACTATATTCTTCAACACGCAGCGGAGCTCAACCCTGCTTTTGCTTGTTACATATAGTACAGAAAAGGGCAAATAATTTCTTATATAAGATTCTTCTTCTGTAAGTGCTGTATGGTTAATAAATGAATATAATAAAAAGTTTACTCCGGACTGAAGTTAAATTACTCAAGATATTGTCAAGTAAGTTAAGTACTTGCTAGTTAGTATTACCAGAATCGCGCTTCGTCTTCCTTATGTTGGTAAAGGCAGAGAGAAAATACAGTCAAAATACTGCACTCTCCGTTATCGACCCGAATTACGTGTATGCCATATGTACATACGTGCCATACATTTGAGAATAAATAAATAATATAAGAGAGTGTGTCTTCAACTTTTTATGAATATCTTCATAGAAATGTTGGTAATAGAAGGTGTATAGAAGATTTAACATTATGTAAATGACTTTATTATGTAGATTCTTTATATAATTTGTATATTTCACTCTCCACTACTCCATTCTAGCTGCGTTTACTTCGTATATGTAAATTTAATTGTTAAATTATGTCATAAATATTTTGGTGAAATACTAAACATATGTATGTACATATATAAATAGTATTTAACTTATGTTTTTTGTTTTGTTACAACATTTGCTTTTAAGAAAAAGAAAAATAAAAATCTATCTAATATACAGGGAAAATAATAACATAAACTTGAAGTTAGGTTAAGATATTCCTAGTTAAGAAGAAAATCTAACTTGAAGTTAGATTTACTTCTTAACTAGGAATATTTTAATAAACCGAGGTTATTTAATTTTCAAATATATATATTTTTTTGTAATAAATATTGAGTGTGACAATACATAAATATGAAATATTTTTTATCTGTATTGCGTAAGGAATAATGAAATAAATAGATTCATGTCAATTTGTTTTTTTATTTTTTATACAAAATAAGTACGATTATTAAAGTATTTTGACAAGTTTTATTTATTAAAAAATCTTAAACTAAAAGCTAACATAACATTGCTGCAAGGTCGTTTGCTGGTTGTCAATATTGATTCGAGTAAAATGTATGAAAACGTGGATATCATTGGGATGTAGGACTTTGTGTAACTTTCCTTCCTCCTTCTTCTTTAATTTGAAAATCACTAACTGACTTATTAGCGAGACGGTACACTGTGATACACACTCTATTTTACATATGCAATGCTTTGACTTTTATACTTGATATATGTCAAAGAATATGAGATACACAGATGTCAAATATTTTAGTCATAGAATATGTGAACTTTACAAACTGCTTACTTTAATACCTATGTGCATATACGGCACAGGTTCAATGAATATATTCCTCTAACGAATAGGGTTAAGGGTTTATAAGTCCAAAACACCAGTAAGCTAGACAATTTAGTGACAATAACTTATAAACAATATTGTTTTTTTTTTTTATTTTTACCATCTAATAGTCTGCCAAAAAGACTAATATTTTTGATTTCTTAAATGACTCTAAGTTAATGTTTTATGCAAATTGTAGGAGTATATTAATAGTAAATTTTCAGCTTTGAGCCATCGAAATATTGCGTTTTGAGTTTTGAAGATCACCGCCATACGACCATAGCTTTTCTTTTTATTATAGCTTATCCCGTACATAGCAGGCGAGGGAACTGCAGGAACCTCGGAAAACTAGTGTTAAATCACTCCGTTCCTTTTGTGAACTTTGCGAAATAAAAAAATTAAATATATTCAATCTCCCGAAGCGGGATCGACTCTATAACCATCATTTTTAAAGCTAGATGATCTTCCACTGCACCAAAACGTGTACGACTTCCTCAGCTTTATATATTCACAGTTAGCATATTTACTACATTGTTACGTTCTTTACGCCACCTGTAATAAACGCGAGTTAGCGCCGCAGATGGAAACGAGAGTAACGTGGCGCTAGTATAAAACAGACCAATTATAGTAGAGAGTGGTGTTTTATATATATATATATATATATATATATATATATATATATATATATATATATATATATATATATATATATATATATATATATATATATATATATATATATATACATACATACATACATACATATCTTCACGCTCTATCCCTAGCGGGGTAGTCAGAGAGAACGGAGCGCCAAACGCTGCGGTCCCTACATACCTCTTTCGCCTCGTCCACTGTCATTAACCTCTTCATGCATGCTCTCCGAGGAGTCCTCATGCTTTTTACGTGACCTTCCTCCAGTATCTTCGATACTGTGTTTTCGAAAGTCAACCGAGGTCTCCCCTTACCTCTCTTACCACACACTTTTCCATCGTATATCTTTTTTACCATTCTTTCGTCACTCATTCTTTCAACGTGCCCAAACCACCTGAGCACGTTCTTCTTCATTCTTACTGTGACATCCTCGCTGGTACCTACCATACTGTGTACCTCTTCGTTGCGGATTCGGTCAGCTAAGCTGACTCCGCATATCCTTCGAAGAGATCGCATCTCCACAGCATTCATCTTTCTTTCATTCTTCTTCTGTAATACCCACGTTTCACTGCCATATAACAGCGTCGGAACCAAAACTGCATTGTGTACGGCCAAACGTGCAGCGACGCTGACGTTCTGCCGTCTCAACAACGCAGCTAAGGCACCGTTCATTCTGTTACCGGCAGCAACACGTCTTTCCACATCCATTTCGTATCTACCATCTCTACTTAACATACTTCCCAAGTATACTACTTCATTCACTTGTTCTAATAAATTTCCGTTCACGAAAATCTTGCAATCTGTCCTTTCCTCGTCTCTTTCAAATACCAGAACCTTTGTCTTACTTGCATTCAGGCTTAGACCATTAGTTTCACACCCGTCTTTCAGAATGGTGACCAATGCCTGCAACTCGCTTTCTGATGATGCAATAAGCACTGCATCATCTGCGTACAACAAGCAATTTACCTTCAAGTCACCCACTTTTACACCCATATCACTTTCTTTCAGTCCTTGGAGACAGCTATCCAAATACAAATTGAACAACCAAGCCGACATGGCGCAGCCCTGTTTGACACCCGATTGGATGCCAAACCGAGGCGACATGTCGGCTCCTACTCGCACACAGGCTGAGTGATCTCTATAAAGAGACTTTACAGCCTGCAGCAAGGGTCCGCTCACATTGTACCGGGGTAGTATCTCCCACAATTTCTTTCTCAAAACCCTGTCAAACGCCTTCTCCAAGTCCACAAAAGCACAGAAAACCTTTTGGTTTACAGCCAAAAACTTCTCTGTGATCATGCGGATGGAAAAGATCTGATCCATGCATCCTCTTCCAGGTCTAAAACCTCCTTGGGCCTCCCACAGTAGCCTTTCGGATCTTTCTTGCATTCTTCTCGCTAAAATTTTTGCATATACTTTACCACCTAAGCTAATCAAACTGATAGCCCTATAGCTTGCACAGTCTATCTGTGAACCTTTGCCTTTATACAAAGGCACGATGACTGCACTTTGCCAATCATCTGGGACCTCCCCCGATTTCCAGCACAAATTGCACAGAAACCAGAACAAGTCCAAGATGCGAGGTCCACCATATTTGATCATCTCGGCAGTAACTCCATCCGCTCCCGCTGACTTACCACATTTCAAGCTTCTTATTGCACTCTCAACTTCTTTTATACTGATTTCGCCATCTGCTACATCAAGACTCGGCTTGTCGCTGTTACTTGAGGCAGAAGCGTCATCACATTCATACATCTCCTTATAGAATTCCGCCCATCGCTGCAAAACGTGTGATCTGTTTGTGAATATCTCACCGTCCTTCGAAAGCACCCCTTTCATTCTAAAGGTTGACGAACAACTCCGTGAATCACTAACTTCTCGCCAGAAAAGCTTCGTGTTATCCCGGAAGTTGCTCGTCAACCTTTCATCTCTTTTACTCTCGTTTATTTCACGCTTCATCTTTATCAGTGCTTTCGTTTGGTGCTTTTGCAGCTTGTACTCTTTCTTTTTAATCTCTCTCATACTTTTATTCTTACCCGAGGCTTTATAATCCTGCCATGCCTTCTTCTTTCTTTCTACAGCATCTCTCACTTCATCATCCCACCATTCGTCACGCTTTTTACTAAAGCCTCTTTTCATTGTACCACATACCTCTGTCGCAGCTTCCACCATGCAGTTCCTAAGGTTCTGCCAACATACTTCAACGCTTTCATTTCCTGTTTCACAACTGTCTAGCTTTTTGGAAACCCTTTCTGTATACTCCTCTCTGATCGGTGGATCTTGAAGCTTCCAGCTTCTTATGCGATAATTCGATTCCAAGTATGAACACCTTGAGCGGTTACGCCATCCTACGAACAAACTCCTAAATCTAGCAATTACTAGATAGTGGTCCGTTCCCAAGTCGGCACCCCTAAACACACGTGTGTCCATCACTTGTTTTCGAATCCGCTGATCCACTAGGAATAAGTCAATCATACTTTTCTCTCCCATGCGCTCCCACGTATACATGTGAATTTGTTTGTGGTCAAACATCGTGTTTGCCACAAACAAATTCCTTTCCTTGCAAAGTTCCAAAATGAGCTTTCCAGCCTCATTCACTCTTCTGTCACCATATTGACCTAACACACCTTCGTAACCACTTCTCGCGGTTCCGACCCATCCATTCATGTCTCCACATAATATTAATTTTTCATTTCCTCTAACACTGCCTAGAACATCCCTGACACTCTCCCAAAACCCCTCAAGCTCGCTCAATGAAGCTGAGGATACCGGCGCATATGCCACCAACAAGAATATTCTTGTAATCCCCAGCTTGAAGCGAACCCAAAGCAGTCTAGGGTTGATCGCCTCGTACTCTACCACTGCACTAACCAATCGAGAGGACAATAATACACCTACACCTTGACACCCGCGTTCGCTCTCTGGAACGCCGGCCCAGAGAGCGACGCGGCTGCCCGGCAAATCGGTTGCATCATTGCCCTTTCGCTTGGTCTCAGTCATACAAATGACATCCAAATCTCGCTCATCCATCACATCTAATAGTTCATTCATCTTCTGGTCCATCCCTCCTCTTACATTCCACGCAGCTATTTGTAGCTCCGTCCTCCACTTCCCGCCGTTCCGGACATGGCGTGCTGGGTGGCGGTCCCCAACGCCGCATTCGTCTCCACTTGTCACACCAGCGGGGACGCACTGGTGCGCGTCGCCTCGGGGGGACGCCCTAGCAGTGTGCTCCCGTATGGTGCTCGTGGCTGATGGAATGTTGCAGCCCTAGGTAGGGCTGGCAGGGATCGCTACGTGCAAGCCTTCCATCTTCTTTTATATATATATATATATATATATATATATATATATATATATATATATATATATATATATATATATATATATATATATATATATATATATATATATATATATATATATATATATATATATATATATATATATATATATATATATATATATATATATATATATATATATATATATATATATATATATATATATCCCTGCATATATAAGAAGCTCCCCGTTCCACGCTTTCTATCAAATTTCTATTTTCTTTTTCAGCTTCACGTTTCATCTCGTTTATAGTAGGGTAGGTACAGGAAAGTGGAAACCAAGTCCCAGCTTTCATTCTCCCCGAGTGAGAATCGAAACCACATCTCGTCGCGTTTCCAATTATATAAAATAACTTACAATTTGATATTAATTAACCAAAATCATTTTAAATATGAAATACTATTTTTCAAATTATACTCTTACTTATATCATACTTGTCCTAGAATAATATTTTATATATATAATTGAATATAAATTTGACATTTAATATTATTTATCTGTATAACAAGACGGCTTCCGTCGACAGCTGAGTGAAGTCGTTGTTTTCTATTAAAATATGCTACACGGAACCGCGCTGTACGAGGTCTAACCTCGACGATATACGAAATTTTATTCTATACTAACATATTGTTATTTATTTTAAAAGAACACTATGTTTAATGTAACAACTGAACGATCGAAATAAATATTTTAAGATACACATTGACAGAGTACCGTCGTGGCGCAGAAGCGCAACGTCTGCCTGTAACGCGACGATTTCTGGGTTCGATCCGCCACTCAACTCGCAATGCCTCAAAAAACGCGGAAAACGGGGACGGAGTAAGCAGGGACAAATCAACGGTGTGTCCTAACACTAGGTTTCCACGGTTCCTGCAGTTCCCTCTGCCTATCCGGCCGTGTGCGGAATAAAGCGTGAAGCTAAAGAAAAAAAATACACATTGCATTTTACTTGTTTTGTTAAAATGTAAAATGCAGTTGAAGTGTTATTTATGTACATAGAAAATGACAGAGAACCTGGTCCCTTGAATAATACTTGGTGAGAGTTCAAATCCTGGTTTATGTAAGTATTTGTATAATCTTTTTATTTTTTTAACGTGACACTTGAAAATAATTCTATAATACCTACAAGTAGTTGTCTACCGTTTTATGATTTTACTTGTTTTATGATTCTGCAAAATATATATGTATATACTCGTTTGTATATAGTCAAAGTCAAAGAATTTGATTCAAAATAAAAAGATACAGGTTTTATTTTTTGATCGTCAAATAATTTATTTTATGTACCATGAGTTCGTTAAAGTTAATGCCGCAGACCTGAGAAGAACCGGTGCAAGAAACTCGGCGGGACATTCTCTATTTTTTTATATGTATATATATACATATATATGTGTATATATGTATATATGTACTGTATTGTATTGTATTAAAACCGACGAGCTTTCTACAAAAAGCTTGATTTACAACGAGTCACCTGGACTCGTGACACATACCTACAAGTATAAACTATAAAGCACTGAAGGTACACAAATCACTCGCTTCATGGTCGCTGCCCTAAATCCTTTTGTTCTATAGTCTTGACCTTTTTCAGTGAATCGCTTGAACACTTTTTACATTATAGATTTATGGTACGTCTTACGTTTTATATTTTTTATATTTCAATTTTACTTTTCTTTTTATTTACGTATAAACTGTTAGAAGACATATCTCTTTTCTTATAGCAAAAGCTTTCAAAAGTCTTCATTGATGAACTTTTGTGATTTAATTTAACTTTAAAAGTCGGTTTATCATGAATTGTAGCTTTTACTTCCATCGTGGCATATAGGCGTAACGTCTTCCTGTAAACGCGACGGTAAGTCGGTTCGATTCCCACATGGGGAAGATGGATTCTTCTATTTCCATATTCTTTGCTCTGGAAATTAGGCTAACTTAAGTACCGCCATTCAACACACAACGCCACGAAAAAGGCGGAAAGCGGGTGACACAGTATCTTAATACTAGGTTACTATGGTTCCTGCAGTTCCCTCTACCTATACTGCGATGTGCGTGATAAAGCGTGAAGCTATTTTTCTTTCACTTACATAAGATAATCTATTCTCCACTCTTCGTCCAATCGACATATTATATATTGAGAAGGAGACTTGTATCTACCAGTCGTCGCATATCTACCAGTATCAAAGTCAGACTTACTACACCAAGGATGCTTGAAATAAAATGTTAATACTAATTGTTTATGTCCTCTTTATCAACTGATTCAATAAATAGGCAAAACCTATAAAAAGCCCATCATTTGTGATAACAGAGGAGTTATCGCTCTGATTACGTACATTTTCATACACCATTACACTAAATAACGCTGGAACAAAACTCATTAGATTATCA
>JAZFAU010000401.1:115000-193351 GCA_037178615.1 Dione vanillae
TTGCCTGAGCTTACTTAAATATATGTATACAAATTACTATTTGTCTTTTGTGTTATGTATCTCCAAGTGGAAACTGAAAAACGGAGTGTTGTAATACTACATTTAATATGTTTATAAAAAATCAACCTCAAATTAACTAAACCGATGAACTAAACTACTTTATACAACAAAACAGCGCATTCTGTAAAGATTTTCTATTATATTACTAGTTTAAAGTTAGCTTGTACAGTTTATTTTGTTGATTACTCTAAATGTATACTGGGTTCAACTCTCGCTAGGTAAAGTAAGGATAACAATTTAAGAAAATTAATATTTTTCATATATCTTCTTACAAAACAAAAGATAGGTTTTTAGAAAACAAATAAAGTTTAACATAGTCTAGTTTTGAGCCTACGTGTCTTGGATAAATTTAAACGATAGAAAAGCTATTAAAGTAACGCTTTACAGTTTTATTATGTCTCCAAGACGCACGGAGCAGTGAGAACGTCTCATTTGCATGCGAACCAAGCCTTCCCAATCACGACGACGCAAACTTTACACAATTTGTATGCGTGAAGCGAACCAAATTTCAGATTTCTACTGATTTTCTTAGACCTGAATATCTATTTTGATGTTTGAGCTGAAGCTCGTGTACCGCAGTAGTTAGCAAATTGAAAATATGAAATTTTGTGATATTTTTTGTAGCTTCACGTTTTATCCCGCACATAGCAGGGTAGGTAGAGGGAAAAGGAATTGAGGGAACCTAGTGTTAAGACACTCCGTTTCCTGCTTTCCGCCTTTTTCGAGGCATGGCGTGTTGAGTAGCGGAGCTCAACGGCGCGCTTTGCCTGATTGTCAGAGCGAAGAAAACAGAAGTCAAAATTCAATCTTCTCCGAGTCGGAATCGAACCCACAAACTGTTGCGTTACATGCAGACGCTACGTCTCTGCGCCACAATTTTCCTAAATGATTTTTATAAAAAAAAAATATTTTTTAATTTCACATCGTAACCTGCATATGGCGGGTAGGCGGCGAGATATTGCGTGTTCAGTACTGAAACCTGCCACGCTTCTTATTAGTAGAGCGTTATATAAGTGTCCCTACATGTCTAGAGCGATATATAAATGTCCTACTGTGGCCTGCGTCATAAGAAGTGAAAAGCTATTTCAATGCGTTTTGTAGCGTTCTATTACTTGTTAATTCGTTGTGTTTTAGAGCCTAACGATATCCATTTTCTATACAGATTCCAGCACCGTGCAGCTTTTACCAAAGCTTATAGTTAATTCAAGGACATCTACTGAAAGAACTAAGTTCTTAACTTTTAGGTTATCATGTGTGGGCAATGCCACTCAAACGCCGCGTTTCATATGTTTAAATGTAAGAAAAAATCTAAATCAATATCGGTGCGTGTACTCTCACTTAAATGGCACATAGCGTAAATAAAAGCAACAAACATATACTAATATATGTTACAAACGTACACAATGAAATTTTTCGGGTCACAGTATATGTTAAATTGTTTACGTTTGTAACATCTTAAAAGAGGAAAAATCTTTTATTGCTGTATATTAAATACTCAATTTCCACCGTTAAATTGTAAATTTAAAAAATATTCAATTTAACGGTGGAAATTGAGAAACGGAGAGATTTGACACTATATTTTGTAGCTTCATGTTTTATCCCACACATAGCAGGGTAGGAGGGAAACGCAGGAATTGAGGGAACCTAGTGTTAAGACACTCCGTTTCCTGCTTTCCGCCTTTTTCGAGGCATTGCGTGTTGAGTGACGAAACTCAACGCCGCGCTTTGCCTAGTTTACCAGAGCGAAGAAAATGGAAATAGAAAAATCCATCTCCTCCGACTGGGGGATCGAACCCAGAGACCGTCGCGTTACAGGCAGACGTTACGCCTCTGCGCCACGGCGGTCCTCAATACATACATATACATATATATCTGTATACATTTTATTTTCTTTATGCTCGTACCAAAAGTAACCGATCAGGTAACGAAGCGATGCGTCCGTGGAATACAAAATTAGTTTAGAGAAATTCGTCTCACGTCACAAACACCGGCCTGAATGTTATCACACTGATTATATGAGGCCTCTGGTACTACTACGACTATGATACTTTAGTTCATATAGATAGTTAATTCGACAGTTGCTAACGTTTATTTTGTTTTTTGGTAAAGTTTACTTAACATTATTTATTTATTTATTTATTTATTTATATATGCTTGTAAGTATATACAACCTAGTGAAGGATAGGTAAGTAAAGTGTAGTAAGAAAAAGAAAAATATTTTGTCGTTTGATATACGTTTTCAAAACGTAAATATTACAATATTTAATTGGAAGCCAAATATAGTAAATATATAATAAATAATTTCCTCGTCAATATATAAAGGTATTATCTATAAAAACATTAGTACAACCTTCTTTAGTAACATTTATTACATTACAATATAATATTACAAAATTTTGTCTTTAAATACATTTTTTATTTCATACTATACTTCATTCGATAGCGAATATTTTTCTACTTTACTTAGTAAGGTCCAGCTAATGCGATTTTCACCTTTCTAACGACTATTTCCCTAAAAAGATTGTGCCAGCTTTCTTATGGAATCATATTTTTTGCCAAATGTCGCTGTTATGTTGCTCACGTTTTTGTTGAAGCTAATATTGGCTTTAGTTTTTTATGTACATCGTAATATTTAATAATATTTTAGGTAACTATGTAAGAAAAAACAGGTGGATATGTTTCGATAATATTAAAAGATATATCAGAGCTTAGAAGTGAGCTTTTATGTGACTTGGTGTCAATGTAGGGTAGTGATTTTTCAGAATTTTATTAGATTGTTTTGGCTTCACGCTTTTTCAATATGTAGAAAGATAGGCAGATACTTTATAGTGTCACGAAATTGAACCTACAACCTTCTTACTTTTGGCAATCAGCTTTTATTCTACAGTCGGACAGTGTTAGGACTTTCATATTTTTATTTCATTATTATGTATTATTTATTGAAAATTAAATACATTTTTACTGTTTATATTTTGTTTGTATGTTAAAAAATATTTTACACATTTTTACACTATAATTTTAAACATGGACCGTCGGACCGTCGTGGCGCAGTGGCGTAAGTGTCTGCCTGTAAATGCGACGGTTAGAGGGTTGGATCCGCACTAGGGGAAGATGAATTTTTCTATTTCCATTTTTTTCGCTCTGGCAACTAGGCAAAACGCGGCGTTGAATTTCGCCACTCAACACTCAATGCCTCAAAAAAGGCGGAAAGTGGGGACGGAGAAAGCAGAAACTAAGCAACGAAGTGTCTTAACACTCTGATTCAAATAAAAAAAAAAAAAAAACAATAAATATTTTAAACTTGCATCGTAATTTCAAATAATTGATTCGTTACTCCGAACAATGAAAACAGATTTCAACTGAAAATTTAATTCCATTACTTTTGTAATAAGCTTAATATTTAATCTTGAAACGTACATAAATGTCACAGGTTCCGTTGTTATTACGTAGACGAAGTACTGTGCCCCAATAATTGTTACTAACTTAAAACAAACTTAGTTTATCTTGACAGTTGTGACTTGTCACAACTTGGCTGGCTTAGGACAATAAAGACACCTCAAATTAATTTAATTTATTAATAGTAATTATTATATTAGTAAATACAAATAAATACATGCACTCATTAAATATTAAGAACCCTCTTCACTATATAACATTATAAATAATGAAAATTATTTCATAAAAAATAACCTAGGAATAGAAATTTTGGAAAATTAACCATATCCGAATTTTAGATATCGAAACTCTCATCAAATACTGATACTATATTTCCAAAGCTACGTACTAATTTTCTGACGCTTACATAGTTTCAACTTCTATTACGTGTGTGTGCTTTTTCCTCTTATGAATTCCGTTGAATTCATTTTGGATATCGTTCAACGTTTTGCCTTTCGTTTCCGGAACGAAGAAATAGACGAAAATCATTCCAATTACACATGACACAGCAAAATGCCACAACGCCCAACCCGGTCGCACCATATCTACCAAATTTTGATACAATTTCGTAACACCGAAAGCTAGGAACCAATGGAAACCAGCAGTAATAGCTGTCGCCCGCCTTCTCATATTTTGGGCAAAAATCTCACGTAACATTAACCAAGGTATCGGACCTACTCCAGCTGCGTACACGGATACGAATAAGCACAAAGAGAACAAAGGTACCCACGCGTTATTTGAAGATAAGTTAGAAGCTTTCAAATGATAGTAAATTGCCAAACTTCCTAAACTCACTGCCATGGCTGCAAATGAAACCAATAATAAAACACGTCGCCTGACTTTTTTCAAGAACATTGTAGAAAAATATGTTGAAGACACAAGGCAAAAGCCAAGGATGATGGCAGGACCAGGTGGTTTAAGGGACACTGAAAAATTTTTAAAAATATCTTCAGCATAAAAAAGAACAGGGTATATGCCACTCATTTGTTGGAATATCATCAATCCAAAAGAAACTATTAACGCTTTTACATTTGCTGTATCCCGGAACAACTCCTTAAAAGTTATTCGGTTCTTAGTAGAGCTTCGTATGTATTCTTTTAACATTTTAATTTCTCCATCAATGTCATTATCAATGCCACGGAAATACTGTAAAGCTGCTTTTGCCTCGCTCTGTTTTCCTTGTGACATGAGATAAGCAGGTGATTCCGGTAAAAATATGAAGGCGATGAAGAAAGCCACTGGTATTGTAGCACAAAGTACTGATAGCCATGATGTACTTTGGACCATGCCTGTAATAAAGAATAAACATTTGAAATAAGTAAATTAATTTATTGAAATATATAATACTATTTTGTTTTATATATGTATATAAAAGAAAGATGGAAAATTATTAAAAATAATATTAATTTTCAGTTCATGAAAAATAGTAGTTGTGGCCAAAAACTCAAGAAACGTATATCTTTGCTTGTTCAAATTTTGAATAAAAGCCATCTGTGAAGAAAACTATTTTCCGCATCAAATTTTGTACCGTATGTAATTCAGCGCCAGCATGAGATAAAGAAACGTGAGAAAAATTGTTATGAAGGTGGAAATGGCTATAAAATAAATATAAATTATTACGAAAATGCTACAGGGCAGGTCTACGAATACCAAAAGGCACACATCAACTCCTAATATCCGCACGAATAGCTACGTCTAGGTCAAAAGGTGCCAAAAACATACATACTGTCTTGTGTTTTGACACGTAAAATGATACGATATCATTTTATTTATGAAGTTCCTTATCTATATAATCAGAGCTTTTATATTGTATCGTATAATACAGATTTTATAAGAAATATTACGTGAACAGATAAAAGTAATAAATATGAAATAAAGATATCAAATATTTGAATCGTCCAGATCTGGTAGGGGCTCAAAAACGATATTATTTGATTTCATCGAGATTACATAAAATATAACCTTTCTGTGTAGTAATAACGTAAAAAATCTAAATGACTTTGTATTATTTTTGACGTTTTTCTATAAGTAATTTACTAATCATAAAATCCAACATGTATCTTAATTTATAAATTTATAAATAACAGTTCTTACCAATAATGTAACAAAATAGAACTCCACAAGCAAAATGTACGTGATAGAAAGTGACCAGAGACGGTAGAAGATGTTTTTCAGCAATATCTTCTACGTAAGGCGGAATGCCTACGCTAAAAGCTCCAACTGCTACGCCGCCTACGAAGCGGCCTACGTACAAGCCGTACACGTTTGGACTGTAAAAATAAAATTTTATGACGAAAAAACAGTTAATCTAATTTGTTTTTCCATTTTGTTTTTTATGTTGAATTCTAATTTTTTATATGAATGTAATATGAATCCCGTAGTTTTATTGTTTCACATTTTATCCCGTATAAAGTAGGATAGTTAAATATTTTACATACTATTTCACCTGAATTTGATATTTTGTTCTGAGTGGCGAAACTTAACCCCGCGTTATATCTTGACAAGACACGTAAATGACGATATTTAATAGATAAGGATTGAACCTACAAAAATAGCACTACACTGTATATCAATAATATTATAACAAGTATATTTCTATTATAAAAAACAGTAAAATATGATATAAGAAAACAGAGAGATAAAAAATTACGTACAATCGATTGAAATTATATTTATTCAATTAAATGTTAATTTTATGTGGTAGTAAGAGAAGTAAGGAGAGACCTCGGTTGACTTTCGAAAACACAGTGACGAAGATACTGGAGGAACGTCACGTGAAAAGTATGAGAACTCCCCGGAGACCGTGTATGAAAAGGTTCAAGACAGTGGACGAGGCGGAAGAGATATGTAGGGTGCCCAGTGTTTAGCGTTTCGTTCTCTCTGACTCTCTCCTAGAGATATAGCGTGGAGATGTGTATATTTGTGTGTGTGTGGGTATGAATGCCAGTTTGTCTCCTATATTTATCTTTTTTTTTTTATAACTTCACGCTTTATCCCGCACATGGCAGGGTAGGCAGAGGGAACTGCAGGGACCGTGGAACCTAGTGTTAAGACACTCCGTTGCTTAGTCCTATATTTATCTATGTACATATATACCTGGATGCCACTAAAATCCAAGATACAAGCAGCGGTAAGGCTAGGTAAAGCAAAGTCTTCTTTCTGCCAAAGTGTTCTGATATGAGACCAGCTGGGACCGCGCCCCACAATGCACCGAGGCACAGAAGTGACGACACCCACGACGCTTCGGTATCACTAAGCTAAAATAAATAAAGTAAATTATGAATACTATTTACATTAGTAATATATTGTAACATATTAGTGTTAAAAATAAATTAAATGTAAGAAATTCATTGCTTTACCGATTTTAGAGGTACATTTTCAAACCGAGCTTAGTTAATATTTTTCTATGAATTGAATATTATTATATATTCTTTTTGTTATTTTAGGAAAATTCTCAGAATTGCTTAGATTTCACAATAAGCCGTTAGTAATATTTCAATGTCGTAATTTTAAGCCATTCAGCAGCAATTTATATTGGTAATCAAAAAATTTTCTATTTATATTGCCTCACCTCATGGTAGGCTTAAATACCCAAAACTAGCACATCTATGGTCAGACGCTAAGCCACATCACATTTTTGAACGCTATATTAACCTACAACGCCTACAACGTGGTTCAAATAGCCTTCAAGTTCTCGCTGCTCTCGTCTTCTCACATGCACTTACATGCAGTGGGTAGAAAGAAAAATTTTTTTCCACTACAAAAAAAATTTTTTAGTTGAATATTAGCTTCAAAATTAATTCAAAACCCACAACCAACGCTTTTACCGTCAGACGATAAACAACTGAGCCGCCATGAACTCTTCTTCAAATAATTAAAGCTATTACCATCGCCTTTGACCTCGTCTTCTGTATGAAAATATTTTGAATTTACAAAGTTCACTAAACAGATTTATTGGAATGGAATGTTTTTAAAGAAAAACAACGTTGGTACATCGTCTTCATTTAATAAGTCAATTTTCTAGCATCAAATTACTTTGCAAGGATTACTTAAGGGAGAGGCCCTCGACCTATGAACTTGCCCAGTACTCAGATGTGACCTACGAATATATTCAGACTATAAATTTGTTAACTTTGAATTTATTACTTCGATTAAGAATTGAAAATACATTTGACAATATGTATTTTAAATTTTTAATTGCATTAATATACATTTATAATTTATATTATATATATTTTATATGTTAAAAAGGACATAGATAAATAAAATTGCCTACTCTACAAATCTAATTTTGACAGTGTCTAACGCCACACTTAATCAACTACGCTATGTTAAAAATGACAAATAACTCTATTGTTCCAAGCGGAAAGCAGTGGGTAGAGTGCCGTGTCACTACTTTTTAAGCCAAAATTACAAAGATTTTTAGATTATGTTTAAACTTACAATTATTCTCGAATGCGTGCCATTAACGCCTGAGAGAATTTCTGACGACCTCGATTGTATCTGGAACGTAATAAAATAGAAATAATGTTAATTAAAAATATTTGGATAAACTTTACGCTTAACACTGTATTCCAAACATAGCAGGGTAGGTAGCGGGATCAGCAGGGACCGTGGGAACCGAATGTTAAAACATTTACATAATAACTAAACCTATAAAAGAGAAGCTAAGCTATAAATCAATTAGAAAACAAGCTTACACCAGAACCTAAAAGCTTTCACTCTATGTGACTTTTAAATATTTCGAAAGCTTTCCAGTGTCCATATATAAATATATATTATTAAAATCAAAAGCACAATGCATTTATCAACATAGTCGAAATGAAAATCTAAATATATATTGTAGGCTTTATTAAAGGGCTCTCGCTGGAAAATGACAAAACTTTGCTTAAATCTTCGTGAGAATATAGCTCTATGGTTACGCATTAGGGTTGTGTCGTAACGGATAATTAATTATATAAAATTACAATAATTGCATTTTACTTTTTTAAACAAATTTACTATTCAATTTCATAATTTTTTTATGTTACCTTTATCTATAGTTTTGCTTCCTTGGGTAAATGGTGAAGATGAAGACTTTGCATGACTCCTAAAATATTCTAACGAGCGTTGTAGAGACATAATTGTACCTCACGTACAAAAGGTTACCGATTTAAGTTTACAGACTTCTCTAACAATTGGACTCTGGAACACCACTACTACTTACTGTTAAGTTAGATTTAGATACATAGATAGCCCGGGATGTAGGTGATCAGCTCAATTGAATACCTTGAATTACACTCAGAGAAGAGAATAAAGTGTAGGTGTAATTAACAAGCGATAAGTTCATAATTAAGGTAAAATATCTGTATTTTCTTGTCTCATCTTTTAGTCTGCACTTGCACATCTACGCATATTTATATGCATAAGTCAGTAAGCTATTGTTTTTAACTTAACATAGGAGTTTAATATATATTCACGCTTTATCCCGCACATGGCAGGGTAGGCAGAGGGAACTACAAGAACCATATGAATCTAGTATTAAGATACTCCGTTGCGTGGTCCCTGCTTTCTCCGTCCCTATTTTCCGCCTTTTTTGAGACATCGTATGTTGAGTGGCGGAACTTAACGCCCAGCTTTTGCCTAGTTTCCAGAGCAAAGAAAATAGGAAAATCCATCTTTCCCGATTGGGAATCGAACCCACACACCGTCGCGTTTATAGGTAGACGCTACGCTTTTGCGCCACCACGGTTCTCATACATATACATATATATATAATGTATATAATTTGATATAAATTTTCGATTTTTGGCAACAAAACAAACCTGTAGTAGCCCTACGATTCCTAACGAAGGGCAACCACACAATAGGTTTATTTACAAAGGACGCCCGTCACCTGCGATCACGCAAGTTATACTACTTCATGGATTACGCCCTTATCGTACATTTAATTTAACTTTTGATCTCTAGCATCATGTTTGTATAACATTAATATTGCTAGTTGGAACATTTAGAAATAAATTAGCTGTTTTAATTGAGTTTGCTAATTTTTGTTTAAGTTGTTATTAATTTAAAAGACATTGACATAAGAACTTCAATATTTACTTTAAATTTATTAAAATAAGCCATACGCTAAGCTCATTGATCTCTTCAGATGCCCAGGTATTGGTACTCGGTTTTTTTTCATTCAGCATGAAGATGAAAGAAAAAAGTTTTATTCTTCCTTATAAGATCAAAATACTTATTTTGCTGGATAAGACGGAAAAATGGAAATAATTCAATTCTTTTAGTGAAATCAAATTTTAATTTTACCGTGACGCTTACAATCAGACACTTAAATCAATTAGAATTATATGTATGTATACATTTATACTGTATTTATTTCAAAAAGCAACATAGGTTAGCAAATCAACAGTTCGTTTACCGTTTTCAACATTAGTTTTCTATTTTTTACATTTTTTGCAAAATTTCGCTATATTCTGCGTATATCGAAGTAGACAGAGAGAATCTAGTGTTGAGACACTCCGTTCTCAGTTATTAACATGTCAAAATAATCCGCGTAAAAAATAAATCAGTGGTAAAAGTGAAAGATACCACATAGCGAGGAAAACAAAATTAATACACTCTTCTCACTTTCCACTACTTTAAGAAATAGAGTTTTTGAATAAACCATAAATGTGTAATTTTTTTATAATCAATTAGACAATTTTTACGTCATTAGGATATAATTAACCTATTACTCTACAATATTTAATAATAATAATTCAAAAAGAGGACCGTCATAGCGCAGAAGCGTAGCATCTGCTTTTAACGACAGTTTTTGGGTTTGATTCCCACTCGGGGAAGACAGATTCCATTTTCTTTGTTCTGGAAACTAAGCAAAATCTCAATTCCGAGTTCCGCCACTCAACACGCAATGCCTCGAAAAAGGCAGAAAGCGGGGACAGAGAAAGCAGGGACTAAGTAACGGAGTGTCTTCACTCTAGGTTGACATGGTTCCTGCAGTTCCCTCAGCCTACCCTGCAATATGCGGGATAAAGCGTGAAGCCAAAAAACAGTCTTTTATCTACACTGTGCCAAATAAATTCCAATTGCTTCACAATATCCTAACTACGTCATTATGGTTATGTAACGAATAACAACGCTAAAGAGATATTCCTTAAAGAAGCACTTACAAATCAAAACTAACTTTATAACCGCTAGCAAAGTTATAATGTATTTTAGAAATGAACAAAATATTTTGGTTTACAAATTTCATTATAATAATAAGTTTTGAACGCTTAAGTACTTCTGGTTTTCATTGAAGCTCTAGAAGTTTCTGGTGGAGTTTATAACAATAAAATGTATAGTTAACGAGTTACATACATATATATGCTGCTTGAGATTCCTCTTGTACTAATTACTTCACTTATATATAATTATATAAACATAATAGATGTTTCACAAGTGTCATAAAAAATTATGAAGTTATTATATGCAATAGAAATGATATTCACGAATTGGATCCTCATTTGTGGGTATTATTGGTGGCGTTGAGTTGCGCCATTCAATACGTAACTCGAAAATATTAATATACAGAAGACATGTAAGTGTCTCTTAATACAAGTTTCCTCTGCTTACCTCGTTAGCAAAAGAATCATAAAAAAGGTCACATTGACTAACATTAACTGACTGACCTCCATTTTTCTTATAATTCTTCACAAATCTACTTACAGAGCAAATGGTCACAGTCATTTTTACTGGAAAAAACTAAAACATGAGAAACTTTCGCATAGTTTTAGCCTAATTTAATTTAGGAAAGTTCGAAAGCTTAAGTACACGGGTCTTACTTAGAATTCGTCAACTCCTTAAGTAATCTTTGTCTTGGGGATACTGGGGTTACTTGTTTGTGGACTTGGACTTATACAAACCAATTTTTATTACCATAACTAACTTGTCTTCACTTGTTTTCTGTATTATGTAGTAGATAAGGAAAGTTTAGTGTTTTATCACTAAATTATTTGCTTAAGTTTTATCCCTAACGGGATAGCCAAACAGGATGGAGCGCCAAACGCTGCGGTCCCTGCATACCTCTTTCGCCTCGTCCTTAGCCTCTTCATACATGCTCTTTTTCCTTGCTTTTGTTTTAAAAGTTAAGCGAGGTCTCCCCTTACCTCTCTTACCTCTCACTTTTGCTTCATAAGTCTTTATACCATTCTTTCATCACTCATTCTCTCGACGTATGCAAATCATCTCACCACATTATTATTATTTAAGTTTGTTTAAGTTTTATTTAAGTTAATTTAACGATATTTAATGAGAAACCGTCGATTTTAGAAGACGTTGAGTTTCTTAATTTAATACAAATCAAATATTTAGTCGTTGATTTGTTCAGATTGTACTATTATAAATGCGTTGGCAACTCTTATAAATAACCGATTTCTTAGAAATAGAAATTATTATATAGTCATGTATGTCTAATTTTGAAAGATTGTTCGAAGAAATATGTAATAATGATAAAATATAAATAAACCTATAATAATAATTTATTTTTTACTATTATTCAAGATCTATCTATCTCAGATCTGTTTGAAAATTGTATACTTTTCAATAAAATTAAACGGTGGATCAAACAAATAATAAAAAAAACATATTTTTAGGGTAATACATTTCAAATTTTCTTGTATCAATGCTTTAAAACGTATTTGTTACCTTTGGATCCTTTATATAGTCATAGAACCTCTGTAGTATATCTCAATATTTAAATAATCCTACCAAGTACTGTCTAAAAGAGACTCGAATCTAGGTATAGTAACAAGTTTACCAATTTGTACAACCTTCACATATCAATCTGTCAGCCGATCAATCAATCATATATCAATCTATCAACTAATATTATTTAAAATATTACTTTCTCACCTCATCTTGGGACGTAAATAAGGGTATGGCAGACGACGACCACGCGACACACACTCCCGCTGCAAAAGCTCCTAAATTAACTGTAATAAAGAAAACGGAAATGTCATAAAACTTCGTCTCTCATAAACTCGACTTTATGACCTTCGTAATAACGTTTAAAGCTTTATGTTACAATAACTATTTGGAAGCTTATTTACTTTGAAATTGTTCAATGGTTAACTTTATTATTTTTATTAATAATAGAAAGTGACCGTCGTGGTCTGAGAGTCTATTTGTAAACGCGAAGGTTTTAAGTTCAATTTCAACTCGGGATGAATTTTTTTTTGTATAATCTGTCACTCAACACGTAAACGTCAAACTTAGATAAACTCTGTATTATCACAGGCAAATAATATGAAATAGCGAGGTATAAAATTTTACTAACACGCAATACGAACGGAGAGTCTTAGCACTAAGTTCCATCTATACTGTACTACAATCTCAAAAGTAATATTATATTTGTTAAAAAGAAGAAGGCAACATTTTTAAAATATAATTTAATTAGCAAAATAAAACTAACTAATGTGCCTGTAATTAATAATCTAGATTTAGTAATCTCCATTTTTTTTAGCTTCACACTTCATCCCACATACAGCAGCGTAGGCAAAGGGAACCATAGAAACCGTGGAAACCTAGTGTTAAGACACTATCCTCCATAAGTCTCTATAATTATTTCAAAAATAAAACAAAACAATTTAGTAGAGAAAAAATTAAGTTAAAAGCTCTTCATTTGACCTACCTATACCAGTGGCGATGTACTGTGTAGTAATACCCGACGTGTCTCTCTTTATGTCTGGCACAGTTTCAAGTCGCTGCAGTATTTTGGAGTTGCCATTTTTGTTATCGGTCTCTGTGTACGAGACGCCTGCTTCGGCATCCATTGGTTGTTCATCCACTGAGGAAAAGATAAACAAATTTATACGTGTAAAATTTTACTTCAAAATAACTATACATTGATGGTATTGCACAGTGACTAAGCACGACGGTAGTGAATTTGATTTTCAAGTCCGTGAATCAATTCGTAGTTCCTAAAAAAATGAAAAATGTCTTGAAGCTATGCTATCTTTCTGCTATACGCAAGTTAAAACGTGAAGCTTTATTTTGCCCTTACTAATTATTACTGTGTCTTTTATACATCTATCAGTTAGATATCTGACTAAAAAAGGAGGTGTACAAAACTATTTTTGCACAAATAAGTATACCTGTATATTCTAATGAATATAACATTCTTATAAATATAATATATAGATGTTTAAAAAGCTTATTATTCCTACAACAACATAGATAAAATACAAAAAATTACAACCACACTTATATATAAATAAATAATAAAATATAAGTATATATATATATATATATATATATATATATATATATATATATATATATATATATATATATATATATATATATATATATATATATATATATATATATATATATATATATATATATATATATATATATATATATATATATATATATATATATATATATATATATATATAAATAAATAATAAAATATAAGTATCCACCAGATTGTACTTTGAACTACATTTATGCATACAAGACATCTCAACACATCGTGGCCTGAATGGCGCCGATTTCCATAATCTATCTCAATAATATTATTATCGTATACCTATCACATACTTAGGAGTAGATTAGTTGTTATTATATAGATCGTATTCAAAACAAGTATAATTTGTTTACGACTCTCTCAGTAAATTGACCTGCCGTCTTGGTTACGCAACTACTTCCATTGAAGTACAAATATTATGTAAATTGGTGATATCGAAAATTTTTGTGGTAGCCTAAATATTATCTAATTTATGACTTTTTTTTAACTTTCACCGTATCCCGCACATGGCAGTGTAGGCAGAGGGAACCGTTTCTCACTTTCCACCTAACTAAGCACTGCGTGTGAAAGAATGAGTGATGAATGAATAGTAAAAATGTTATATGAAATGGTGGTAAGAGAAATAAGGGGAGACCTCGATTGACTTTCGAAAAATCGATATCAAAGATACTGGAGGAAGGTCTCGTAAAAAGCATGAGGACTCCTCGGAGAGCATGTACGAATAGGTTAATGACAGTGGACGAGGTGAAAGAGGTATGCAGGGACCGCAGCGTTTGGCGCTCCGTTCTCCCTTACTACCCCGCTAGGGATACAGCATGAGGATATGTATGTATGTGTGTATAAAGATTTTGTTTATTTACCGTGTTCATAGGAACTTTTCATAAGAACTATTCAATAAGAATTATTTAGAAGTAAAATACTCAAATGTTGCTGGCTTCTAAATTAATGAATGTATGGAAAATGAAAGTATCAGATCAAAAACTAGCCTATCATTAGTATCTAAATTCTTTTTTTTAGATTCACACTTTATCCCACACATAGCAGAGTAGGCAGAGGGAACCGCAGGAACCATGGAAACCTAATGTTAAGACCCTCCGGTCCCTGCTTTCTATATCTAAATAATATACATTATTTATATGTATATATAATATACTTTGAATCAGAATCCGGAATAGCTATAAATTGGCTCTGTCGATCTCGTCTAGACTAATTAATTCTTATTCATATCTCGAAACGAAACTTGACCGTATTTACGTCGATATCTGCTTGTTAGGTCAAAGATTCATTCCTTATTACTAGATTTACTTTGAATGGAGAAAACATAGTGTATAGTCGCTTATACTAAATATATATATATATATATATATATATATATATATATATATATATATATATATATATATATATATATATATATATATATATATATATATATATATATATATATATATATATATATATATATATATATATATATATATATATATATATATATATATATATATATATATATATCTTATACAGAATATTATAAGTTCTATATGTATGTTATATGTAACTAAGAAAAAATGATCCTAAGCTTTTGCATATTAACACTTTTTTCAACATATTATATTTAAATTTATTAAGGATAGCCATAAAAGACGAATAAATAAAAAAAATATACCTTATTCCCGCTTATTTTATATATAGTATTTTATGAGAGCTAATAAAGGTATTTTAAGGACAGTCTTTCAATTTAAAACATTTTGTATACTGTATACTTTTGATTGCAATTTTGAATTTTCAATACATATATGTTCCTTCCACTACCTCGGGCAGTGGTTCTGCTTAGAAGTACTGGTAACAATATTAAAAGTTAAGTTATTTTACGTCACAATTAAAAGCTGCAACAGGTGAAATTGATTATATTTATGATTTTTTAAAATGTTAATCCAACTAAAGATAGAAAAAATAGTTAAAGAAAACATAAAAAGTTCAATGTAGCAGAAATTTTTCTTCTATAACTTACCTTAGTGTGGAATAATACTTTAAAAAGTCACAAAAGTATTTAATAAAAATAGCATTCAACAACTTGCCAAACGATTGTTCTTTGTAATAATCTTTAGGTAGTGGAAATTTTGAAATAATCTCCCTACAAAGATGCTAACGACAAAGCAAGTTGTATAAAGCATATAAAAGTTTCGACGTGATGTGATGAAGAACGCATGTTTTAGCGGCCAAAGAGCTTGCAAGTTAAAATTTGCCCCAAAAAGCACTCGGCATTAACTATAGTACCAGTAGTATAGTACAATACTGTTCATATGTCTTTTAATTTGGTAAGATCATCAAGCACGGTATGCTACTGGTTCCGGATTGATCAATGTCGAAATTACATAGATTATTAAAACAATTTAAACAAATAATGAATTTATTATTTTTTTGAATGTTATAATGAATTAACGCAATTGGAAAATTGTTATTTCTTTGTTAAGGATGGGAATATGTTTATAGAAAAGAAACAACTTAGCGTTCCATGGATTCACCGTGCGGGTGCCGGGCCCATCGCGTTGTAGGAAGAGGAGCTCCGACCAGCGCTTGGGACTTGCGACCCAAGTGTAGGTTTAAAGGGGCCCCTTTAAAATGCATTAACGCTCACCTTCACTGTCCGAGCTCCTCCCACTACCTAACCAAATTTTAAATGATTCCAAAGCCGCCTTCAAAGTGCATTCTAGAAATGAATTTGTGATAGTTCTAGACAGGCCGAGATCTTTTAATAAACTATAGAGGTTTCGCTGTTATACCTCTCGCTCCTACTTCAACCGCATATAAGCTAGCTCTAAACCTATTCCTGGTTAGTTCGTTTGTAAGATCGAAATACTTATTGAATTTAAGGTGGTGACTTTTCGGGATATTTGTTTCCCACGAAACTGTAAATTCTACCAGTACTACGCGTTTTACGTAAAGCATCAGTATCCTGCTCTATCCCGCAACTTATCCTCTTTTCTTGCAAATTCAATACACTGCGTGTTAAGAGTTATTAGTTTTAGATTCAATGTAAGCATCACAAGTGTTTTTTTTTTTGTAAACTACTTAAATATTAATAAAAAATGTGCTCAAATTATCACTTACACAAGACTATTTTTACTTGACCTTCCTCTTAATGATATATATGTATATGAATATAATATGCGATATGTCAATATTAATAAGTGAATTAAACCTAAGTAGGTCGTAAGTTTTGAAAAACACTCATTTTGGCTTTTTTCTCCGTTTTGGATTTTCGAAAATATGAATAATAGTGTATGTGAAATAGATAAAAGAATTTAATATTTTTTTTTAAATTTAATTTAACTTATTTCAGACATATGTATATGGCATAAATATGAACTTGACAAAACGTATATCATTTTTGTTTATATTTTGTTTATTTCCTTACGTAATAAGTTATCATTGATTTATTTTTATTTAATGTGTATAGTTAGTATTAATTACAACAATGAAATAAAAGTTTCATATAAATAAAAATTAAAAACACATTTAATATTTACTATTTTTCTTCCAAAAAATAAATGGTAAAATTAAAAAGTTCTAAGAACACAACAGGGATACCCTATACCATAAGAAATGTATAGAATTGCGGAAAACGGAGAACGCAGTGTTTTGTCACCTTTGCCATATGCAGGATAAAATGTGAAGCTAAATCTTTTTGCGGCGTGAATAATTTACAAAAATCTTTACGAATAAAAAAGTTATTAGAGGAATTTAATTTTATTATTATATTTTAACATTAAAAAAGTTAGAAGAGGTATCCAATGTCACTGGTTTCACGTAACACGCAACGGCTTCACGTTTTATCTCGCATATAGCAAAAAAAGCGTAGTCAACTTGTTTTAAGATTAATTATTACAGTTATTCTCATGTAACAAAAAAAACACAAAGGCGCAAAAAATTAAGAACGGAATAGTTTATCTCTTTAACTTGTCGTTCTCTCTACTCTATGCCGTATGACGTCAGGATAAAAAATAATAAAAAAACCTACTGTTAACAATCCAACGGTGACACACCCAAAAAAATATCAAAACAAAACTATGAAACAATATTTCTCATTAAAATAAAGCGTAAATCTCAACGTGGCGCGAATGACTGCGCGTTGACGCGTAATCTCTATGAGGCGGCTTCTTTAAAATAATATAGGGTTGTTAAAATCAACCTATGGTAATATATATATATATATATATATATATATATATATATATATATATATATATATATATATATATATATATATATATATATATATATATATATATATATATATATATATATATATATATATACATACATATATACATACATACATACATACATACATATCTTCACGCTCTATCCCTAGCGGGGTAATCAGAGAGAACGGAGCGCCAAACGCTGCGGTCCCTGCATACCTCTTTCGCCTCGTCCACTGTCATTAACCTCTTCATGCATGCTCTCCGGGGAGTCCTCATGCTTTTTACGTGACCTTCCTCCAGTATCTTCGATACTGTGTTTTCGAAAGTCAACCGAGGTCTCCCCTTACCTCTCTTACCACACACTTTTCCATCGTATATCTTTTTTACCATTCTTTCGTCACTCATTCTTTCGACGTGCCCAAACCACCTGAGCACGTTCTTCTTCATTTTTACTGTGACATCCTCGCTGGTACCTACCATCATGTGTACCTCTTCGTTGCGGATTCGGTCAGCTAAGCTGACTCCGCATATCCTTCGAAGAGATCGCATCTCCACAGCATTCATCTTTCTTTCATTCTTCTTCTGTAATACCCACGTTTCACTGCCATATAACAGCGTCGGAACCAAAACTGCATTGTGTACGGCCAAACGTGCAGCGATGCTGACGTTCTGCCGTCTCAACAACGCAGCTAAGGCACTGTTCATTCTGTTACCGGCAGCAACACGTCTTTCCACATCCATTTCGTATCTACCATCTCTACTTAACATACTTCCCAAGTATACTACTTCATTCACTTGTTCTAATAAATTTCCATTCACGAAAATCTTGCAATCTGTCCTTTCCTCGTCTCTTTCAAATACCAGAACCTTTGTCTTACTTGCATTCAGGCTTAGACCATTAGTTTCACACCCGTCTTTCAGAATGGTGACCAATGCCTGCAACTCGCTTTCTGATGATGCAATAAGCACTGCATCATCTGCGTACAACAAGCAATTTACCTTCAAGTCACCCACTTTTACACCCATATCACTTTCTTTCAGTCCTTGGAGACAGCTATCCAAATACAAATTGAACAACCAAGCCGACATGGCACAGCCCTGTTTGACACCCGATTGGATGCCAAACCGAGGCGACATGTCGGCTCCTACTCGCACACAGGCTGAGTGATCTCTATAAAGAGACTTTACAGCCTGCAGCAAGGGTCCGCTCACATTGTACCGGGGTACACGGTACACAAAAACACGGACTAAGCAACTGAATGTCTTAACACTAGGTTCATATGATTCCTCCAGTTCCCTCTGCCTATCCTGCAATAGGCGGGAAAAAGCTTGAAGCTAAAAGAAATTGAATAATATTTTCGAAATTACATCGATTTTCGATTGATACAAAAAAAATCATTTTAAAGTATTTTAACTAACTTTTATTTAAAGCTCAGCCTGACTGTAAACCGATTATTTATTTATTTTTAAAAAGTAAGCGTTAAGTTAAGTTTTTTGAAAGGGTGAAGCTAATCAGTAATTTTTTTAGCTTCACGCTTTATCCTGCATATTGCAGGGTAGGCAGAGGAAACTGCAGGAACCATACAAACCTAGTGTTAAAACACTCCGTTGCTTAGTCACTGCTATCTCCTTCGCCGCTTTCCGCCTTTATTAATATATTAATAATTAATTTAATCTAAATAATGTAAAGAAAACACATAGATCAAATAATATATTCCGAGAACCTCCATTCGCTCTCTCTCTAAACGACATTATATTAGATTTTAATTTAATAATTGCCATCTCTTTGATACTTAGCTGTGTTTAGATTTAAATTTAAGCACAGCCAAAAGGATTCTGGGAAAGGAGCACAAGATCAAGTTTCTCGCTGCCTTAAAGGGGTGGGACATTAGCGATGTCAAATATAAGCAACGTAATAGTATCTAAGTGTTGTAAGCTCCTCGTGAATAGTCAAAATATAATGTAGATTAAATCTTGTTAAAGCTTTTGATTTGAGCTTTCGATTTGTACTTTAGCTTTTCGATTTATATTTTAACTTTAACTTTCGTTTGTTGGTTGCAATATTTATAAGAGATTTGTTAGATAACAATAGGTTTAACTTATTATAACTTCAATGTCATGATGTTTCTAGTTGAATGTAGTGGTTACGGGTTGATATATGATTTGAGAAAGAATTTGTTTTTTTTTCTCATTTTTAAAGCATTAACTTCAATTCTATTATATTACCAATAAGTCACTAATTATGACTTTCTTCAAATATTTATTAAAGCGCTATTTTATATTAACAATGAAATTTATACATAAAACTATTATTCTGATTAGTCGTGTTAAAAATATTAAAAATTTCAAACTTTTACCTTTTAATATTGATACCTTAGTTGATAATATAATGAAAAAAGCTTTTCAAAAGTTCCAGAATTATAAAGTCATAATTCTGGAACTTTTGAAAAGTTTTTTAAGTAATAATACATAAGTAAGTACTTATGTATTATAGTGTATATTTAGAAAAAAAGAAGCTTATTAAAGTTATTTTTTTAAAAAGAATATATCGAGACCCACTTAGCCGGACTGATATCCTACGTAATTGCTTTATATGACATAAATTACCCAAAACTACCTACATGCAACTGCCACGATTAACATGTTTTCATTTCTTTTATAGTTTTTGTCAGTTAAGACTACCCTCTTTCCACAAGACATTCCTAATTGTATTGTTTGGCACATGGCAGGGTAGGCAGAGGGTTCCGCAGGAACCATAGGAACCTAGTGTTAAGACACTCCATTTCCTGTTTTTCGCTTTTTATAGGCATTGCGTTATTTGGAACCCAAAGCCACGCTTTGTCTTGTTGTCAGAGCGTAGAAAATTCAGTCTTCTCCAAGTGGGAATCGAACTCATTAACTATCACGTATTTAATTATTAAATTACAAAATACCTATCCTATTCTGTACCAGGTCTTCAAAAAAGGCAGTTCAATTCTGAGTAAACCAAAATTGCTAAGATTGAATGATTTTTTATATATTACATAAAATGTATAGTTATAGACTAAAAATGTTTACAGTTCCTGCAATTTCACGTTTTATTTCGAATTTAGCAGACATAGAGAATATAAAACCATAATACTCAGTTTTGAGGACCGTCGTGGCGCAGACCGTCTGCCTGTAGACGCGACGGTTTAAGGGTTCGATTCCCACTCGTGGAAGATGGATTTTTCTACTTCCATTTTCTTTCCTCCGGAAACTAGGCAAAGCTGAGTTCCGCCACTCAACACGCAATGCCTAGAAAATGGCGGAAAGGGGAGACGGAAAAAGCAGGGACTAATCAACGGAGTGTCTTAACTTTAGGTTTAAATGACTCCTGCAGTTCCCTCTGTCTACCCTGCAATGTGCGGGATAAAGCGTGAAGCTATAAAAAAATACTCAGTTTTTTACTTTACCTAAATTCTAATTCTAAAATATGCTAAGATATTCTAAAAAATTGCATGGCGAAACTTAACGCCGCATTGCCTTACTAAATCTGTAATTTTTATTTACTTATATTTATTTTAAATAACTTCAGCAACCCTGATTTGATAACCTCTCAACTCTGGCGCAACCCTAGTGTAAGCGATACAGTTATATCATAATCATTAAAATATAAAAACTAATCACAGAAATGTAACACTTAGAACAATATTAATAAAGATTACATTTAATTGACATCTTTCTGTTAAATTGCATACTGTAAGAGATAAAATAGTATTTGTCTGTCTATGGCTTTGATAAGATTTATTTTATTTATATCCATTTGTATAAGCTTGATTTTTTTGCTTTAGGTGTTATTTTGATCATTCTTTTTGTTTTAAATTTAGGTTAAATTAAAAAAAAATCACTTTTATTGCTCATACATAGTATAGCATAATGTGTAGAACTGTGGAACTGTGAGTCATATGAAAAACTTATCCATAAACTGAGATTGACGTACGTTGGATCAGAAGCAAAAACTTTATATACATTTAACACAAAGAATATAATCCGTAATGAGCTTTAAACACATTAAAGAGATAAATAGAAAAGAAAAACTAATTAAATCAAAACTAAGTCGTTTACCGTATCGTTTCGTGTAAAGCGTGAAACTAAATCGTTTATTAGAGCAAGTAATATATATAACTAATATTATATCTCAATGTTTTTGATCCATAAGAAAAAAATATAAATATACCGAATTATTGTGAGAAAAATCTATACTATTTTTAGGCCTATTATAGTAGGTGACGACTTTCGAGAATCAATATCTAAGCTAAGCTTAGTATATTTTTTAGTTAAATAATAAATTTATTTTTGCCTTGGTTAACTAACTGTTGACACATGACAGAAACGTCGTTGGTCCTTCATGCATCAAATATACGTATCGATTGAAGATACTCTTTTATTGAAATCGGTTAAAACCGATGCAGAATGTATATCTAAATATATTTGTTTTAATTAGAAAAAAATAATATCAATAAATATTTGCTTACTTGTTTGCTAACGCTTTCGCTTTACTTACTACCAAATTTGTACACAAAAAGCTCAAAGTACATAGCTTTACGTTATAAATATGAAAAAAAAGTATCTCACACTCCATTTTCCTCATTTTTTTCGTTTCCTTATCACAAATCGTAAACGCGGTTAGTCTATGAGTAGAGATAAAAGTGACGGCGGCATTTTATGACATGACAGTATCTGATAAAGGGATCACTTTGGTCCTGTGAAGGGACACGCGGGGGAAAAGTGAAATTATATATTAACACGCTGTTAATAAGCTTTATTTTAGAATAAATAAATGAGAAATATCATAAGAATTTATGTTATATTGACGAAATGACGAAATGAACTTAAAACTATATATAGGGGCGATTGGTAAAGTTTGAGCTTTTGATCTAAAATAAAGAGCTTTATTACAGTTTAAAGTTAGACGGACTTGCTTCTATAATAGCTACATCTCCCTATAGTTTATTAAGCGATCTCTGCGTACAACTAATATCAATTAATTTGTAGAATTAACGTAGAAGAAGACACTTATACATAAAATCGTTATAAAGGAGCCCATATAAGCCTCTACCTGAGTTGATCCCAGACGCTGTTCGGAACTCCTCCTCCGCCAACGCAATGCTATGCTAAGTATATCTATAATTTTATTCGCAATATCAGTATTAATAATATTATAAAGTATAAGAGTTTATCTGTTTGAATGCGCCAATCTCATTATTAACCTTTATTGAAAAATATCGATATCTATATTCAATTTTATTATAAATATGTTATTTATGTTACTTATTGAAGTAAATGTAGAATATATATGTATATATGTATATATATATATATATATATATATATATATATATATATATATATATATATATATATATATATATATATATATATATATATATATATATATATATATATATATATATATATATATATATATATATATATATATATATATATATATATATATATATATATATATATATATATATATATATATATATATATACTTGAGAAAATACGACGCCCGTCATTTAAACATGTAATATCCCGAATTCAAGCCAAAAACAAAAAGAGGAAGAGACTTTTGATTCTCTGCACATTTTAATAACTATAGGATTCACCGGAAACTGCAAAAAATACTTACATTTTCCATCTTGCCTTCTCAAAACCTCTGGTAAGAAATTCACTAAAAACACCCTCATGGCTCAGCAGTGAAACAGTATAGCAAGAAAGTATAAGTTCAATTCAATTCATAGTACAAATATTAGTTGACTCGTGTAAATCAAAATATCGACTGCCATTTTAGCTCTGTACCCCACATCTCATATCTGACACTTCCTTCCGGTTGATAAAAAAATATTTTTTTGGTTATTTTTAAGTGTAAGAGTGGATGACATAAGTTCTATTTTTAAGGAAAAAGAAAATAAAACATGCTTTTGAAAGTTCATATCAAATCAAAAATTTATTAATATTGTTTTAGAGTTTCGTTCTACGAAAAGATACAATTTATTTTCAATATTAAAAACACAAAATTTATACTTATAATTAATACTTAAAAAATACTAAAAGAATTATTTAAAAAAAAAAGATAATATATAAAAAATTGAACGCACCGGTATTTAAACCCGCGTATCTTGGAAACCGTCTAAGCGTTGTGACCACTAAGCCATATTAAATGAGTATACTACCAAATTTCAGCTTGTAAATGCCTTTAAATTGAACTTCTTGTCTACTTACAGTCAAACAAATTAAGTATCACTTAATTTTGACTATTGGTTATTTTTTTAAAGTTATACTGATTCGATGGTTAAAAATGATCATTAATTGTATCAGAAGATGTCCATTATCTTGTACCTCAGTGTCATAAAATACTTATTCCTTTTATCGTTGTATTATTACAAAACAAGTTATTTTAAACAATAACACTACTTTAAAATCATAAATGCATGCACTTTTAGCATCAATTTATCAATTTTATTATACTTTAGCTGATACACTCACTAAGAATTCAACGTTCAACAAGAATTCAAGCCATAACAAAGATAATTGAAAATAAATACTGGGTTATTTTGATAGCTATTCTCAACCTTTCGAGAAACAATTCGATAACGTTACATAGCATTGTTCTGAACTTCAAAATATTTAAAAATACATGGGGCGGTTATGAACGTATTGCAGCGGTACAGCGTTTGAATGTATATATGACAGTTGTTGGTTTAATTCCCTCTAGGGGGAGTGAATTTCAGTTTCTATGTATCGGAAAAAGGAAAGTGGAGAATGTAATAAATGTGTAATTATTAGGGTCCCAATCTTAAAAAAAAATCCTTCCATACACTTAAAGAAAAGTGATATAAATTTAAACGCAGCTGAATTTGAGCTTGCGCCTTGTGCTTGCCTTGTGTTCGCAAGAGTTCGTTGCATTCAAATTTTTATATGATTTCTTTAAGTATTTTTCTATCCTCAGTGTGGATTAACATTGGACTTTAAAAACTATAAAATAACCTTCCATACACGACCATTTTATAAGTAAATATGTTTAATTTCATAATTTTACAGTGTTTAAGTGCCCTTCTTCGAGTGCTGGCTGTCTTACACTAGGTTATCTTGCTATGTACAGCATAAAGCTTAAAGATGCATTCTTTTTTTATATACACTTATGATAAAATTGGCGTTGGTATTTCATCTCACCTAATGAAAAGTGTAGACGAATACGAGGATGTTACACACCTGTCTAAAATAAACCTATTTAATCTACTGTTAAAAGCTCTAGGGTTCAAGTTATCAAGAAAAATAGACGTAGGCAGATCATTTCTTTAAACCGTTTAGTTCGACATTGAAGCTTTTGTTGCACCACAAACATGCTGTATGTTTCTATCGCGTAGTAGAATAAGCCTAGTGTTAAGACACTCTGTCTTTCTCTAGCTATAGTAGTACTAATATACTTATTAATAACTTTTTAAATAAATTCATTCGCCTAACACGTATGTACTCTGTACATACATGCAACGGAAGTGTTATATCGCATCGGGTCACACTTGTTAGACTAAACATTGCTTAATGATCGTAAATAAGTACATCACTATCTCATTATATGGGAAGGAAGTAAACAATATGTTGATTTGGATACTCGACTTTGTCTACTGAATTATGTTTTTACATTCATCCTGAATAAAATAACGTAAAGAACCCTAGTGTCAAGGCTCTCCGTTCTCCTTTTTTGTTCAGTGGCAGATCTCTACGTCACACGTTTTTTTTTATAGATTAGGTTACCATATTAAAGATTTTGGAAAGGTGGCCAATAAAACGAAGCGCATGTACGTCTGTAACTCAATAGTTATTCTTTATTTCCTTTACAGTAATTAAATATATATAAAGTGAAGTTTATTTTATATATTGTACTTAATAGTTACTTATTGGAGCATAAGTACTGAAAATGCTTGCTACAAATTTGGATATGACGATATACTATACCACATAAAAGAGTTACGACAAAGGTTATAACAACTTCAACGTGGTCAGCGAACTTAGACGGGTTAAAAGAGACCGTAGGTTCAAATCCAGCTATTTGTACGTTCAATTTAAAATAAATAAAAAAGATTATCCCATGCTTTACTTAAGTTGAACAAGGCCCATTCCATAGTGTAAATTACAACAAAAATACAAGAAACAAAAGAAATCTCTTTCCAAATGACAATCTATTTGCGGAAAGACCCAAGTTCCCGGAAATCGGCGAGCATCGCTTATCTAAATTGTTGGGCTCAGCAACACCTCGTTAAGATATAAAGAGGTGCCTTGAAACAAAATACAACTGTCATAATAAGTAAAAACAAGTTTCTCCTAAAAATCTTATTTAATTTTTAAAATCTCAGATTAATATATATGATCGAAAACTTGGAGATTATGGGATCGAATCCCATTTATTTCATAGGAATAATTTTTTTCCATTGTTAGATTTTTGCGAACATGTTAAGGCTTAAATATGACGAAGAGTGCATGTTGTTATGACATTAGGTTTTCGCTGTTACAAGTACAATGTAGTATGAAGACTAATTAAATCAAGTGCGATTTATACTCACGTATCGAGGGTTCTGTAGCAATTTCATAGTAAAATTTTTAAATAATTTATTTTTTCTAATGATCAACAGATATATACACATACACACACACATCACCCTTATATATATATATATATATATATATATATATATATATATATATATATATATATATATATATATATATATATATATATATATATATATATATATATATATATATATATATATATATATATATATATATATATATTTATATATATATATATATATATATATATATATATATATATATATATATATATATATATATATATATATATATATATATATATATATATATATATATATATATATATATATATATATATATATATATGCAGTGGAAATTCATTGCAATGTAAGTGGTGAGGCCCAGGAGTCTTAAAACACAAGGATTCTTAGTTTAGGCTCCTGTCTCTCGTAATTACCGGATTGTTTATGTAATTTAGTGTGTGAACTATGTACCACAATCAATCAACTATGTAGTGAACAAACCAAAAGCATAAAAAAAATATATATGAGATATATACTAGTAAATTAGTAATCGTTTTTCTGTAAATTTACTTATATTAAATATTTTGTCAAAGTACAAATTATAAAAGCTTACATTTTGTGTGAAATGAACTAAAAATACAAATTTTAATGATTTTCTTCGTGATGTATAGGATATTTTCCTTTATTTATTATTTATAACTTGTAACTTCTTGTCATAAGTATATAAATATTCTGTACTTTTCTTTTCAGGAAAAAGAACCCTAAAAAGCACTAGAAATACTTTAATATTTACTTTCCTTGTATGTAATGTATTAAATTAATATAATAAAAATATATACAAGTAGAGGATAGCGTATCACGACTCAAGGGAAATCTATGGTAGAAGAGAATCTATGTTATCAATGTGTGTCATTGACCCTATCATGTGATGTAACCACATACAAGTATAGCTTGTATATATATATATATATATATATATATATATATATATATATATATATATATATATATATATATATATATATATATATATATATATATATATATATATATATATACACATTAATATGATAATATGATCCCAACCAAACAATAGTCCACCGAAGGCGGATGAAAAAGTTGTTCTTTCATAAGCTTAATCCGATTATACGGCAATCTTATACCTTCCTTAGAAATTGGTTAAAAAACCCATATTAATGTTAATCTGAAATCGGACTTCACTTTCAACTTATTATTATGTATGAAATACGATTTATAGCTTATCACTTCACAATTCATGTATAGTCGTAGTTAAGTTCCAATTATCCCCGTTCCTGTAGACTCTTTTTGATCTGAAGATTCTTCTAGATTCATTCACGCTTGTGTGGGAAAGAAGGGAAGAAAGAAGAAAAAGAATGAATAAGAATACAAATATCTCTACTAATGTTATGAATGCGAACGTAAGTTTGTTTGTTACGCTTATATGCGATAACTACTTAACTTGTACACATACTTTTAAAGTTATTAGAAGCAACAAAGGTTATATTTTATTAAAATACACATATTTCTTGCGTGAAGTTAAAAACAACCATAAAATGATAAAAACGATTCTTGTCAATAATCATTTTTTTATCTCTAATGCTTATTCAATGACTGGAAAACGAGCGAAGCCGCGGTTGAAAGCTAGTGTTTATAAACGTAATTGCAGCTAGTTAGTCAAATATAAAGAAAAACTTAGGTAAGGTTAGGAACCTAGAGCTAAAACAACTCCTTTACCTACTTTCGCCTAAAGTTCAAGATGTTGTGTGTTGAATGGCAGAATTCAACGCCACGTCCTCTTAACAGAACACCACAGAGATCTCTTACAGCGTTAATTCTTTTGTAAATGACATACATATTGTACCTTTCTGCGCTCCTGTTATAAAGCTATATTAATTATATGGATTAAACTTAAAAAGAAGTAACTTTCATAGATACAGCCACCATCGCACATTTAAAAGTACATTTGTACTAATTGTAAAGTAATATGTAAATTTGGGTGCAATAAAATATTATTTATATTTTATTTTTCACTCGCTTTCCCACTTTTTTGAGGCATTGCGTGTTGAGAGACGGAACTCAACGCCGCGCTCTTTCGCTCTAGTTTCCAAAGCAAGAGAAGAAAATGGAAATAGAAAAATCCACCTTCCTGTTGTGGGAATCGAACCCACAATCTATCGCGTTTATAGGTAGACGCTACGCGTTTACACCACGACGATCGTCAAAATAATTAAATCTATTATTATATTATATGCAAGATTTACATAGTATTTAGTTTTGTTCCCGCGCCGAAGCAAATTGAAATCGAGTAGAATCAATCAAATGTGATGTATACACGATACGATGCGATGCAATTGATCGTCGACTGAGATAGCGGGAGCTTTCAACGTTACACATAGACGTGTATGAGTTATTTAGTGCTGAAAGTGGAATTTGGTGAATGTTTTTCGTCAGTTTATTTATATTTAATATCTAAATTGGTGTCATAGAGAATTGGCACTGAAAAATAAATATACGTGTGTTTTGCAGTTTTTAAATTAGTTCTGTCATGACATGTAACATACATATAAAATAAACAAATAATTATGAAAAAAATATCATTTGGAAAAATAGTTATTGATGAAGATTTTTCTTGTTTTGGAGATATGAGGATTATGTCCAGCACTTAGCAATATTTAGCTCCAACAATCCATTTCAAGATTTTAAATTGAAACAGTTAAACAAGTGAAGCTATCAAATAATATTGGTGACCATATTAACGTTGCTCAAACTTGGCTTTCAACTGCACTAAAATTGCTTTCGTCAATAAGTCGTAATCTATTTATATCCTTATGACATATCCCAAACGGGATAGTCAGAAAGAACGAAGCGGTCAAGAACGGAACGCCAAACGCTGCAGTCCCTGTATACCTTCTTCGCCTCGTCCACTTTTAACCTCTTCATACTCTTCGGGGAGTCCTCATGCTTTTGCGTGACCTTCCTGACGAAAAATCATGAGGTCTATATTATTCGAAATTACTACTACGTGAGTCAATCGAGGTCTATTCTCATTTATTTTTACCTTTTTATTGTTACTTATTCTCTCGACGGGACCAAACTTTTTGAACACGTTCTTAGGTTCGAATCATAATAAATAACAAATTCCGAAATATATACATTGTCGTACCAAAAATTCGGGCGATCTCCTTAATATGTGAAAAAATAATAAAAATATTTTGTTAGAACATTTTGGCAATACGCTGTTTAATTTCATTCTCTAAGCTCAGCAACTTCGGCCTTCAGAAGTTAAGACGTTAATTGTATAGAAGTACAAAAGGCAATTTTACTTCTGTATTACTTTTAATGAATATTTGTAATTATAAAGATATTGTTTATTTTTCTTTCTAAAATGTGATGAAACATCAAAAATTTTTCTCGTCTCCTTGGTATCTACTTAAAAAAGTTTAGGTCAAATTGCTTTAGATTGTATTACTAATAGATGTCAACTCAGGATTGTTGCCAGTGTAGGTACTGACTTTTATTGTTCTCCATAAAAATTCATTAGATTATTATCACAAGACAACGTTTGTATTAATTATAATCATTACTACACACTGGTCGTAGCGCAGAGGTAGCGTCTACTTGTAAACACGACGGTTTGTGTGTTCGATTCCCATTCGGGGAAGATGGATTTTTTATTTCCTTTTTCTTCGCTCTGGAAACTAGACATAGCGCGGCGTTGAGCTCCGCCAATCAAAACGCAATGCGTAGAAAAAGAAGACAAAGCAGGGACTATACAACGGAGTGTTTTAACACTAGATCCCTATATTGACAGTTCCCTCTGCCTACCTATATGCTATACTCTGATAAAGCGTGAAGCTGAAAAAAAATTAACACATATCTCAGAAATAAAGTTGACAATTTATAGTTTCGACACAGAAAGAAAACACTAAAGATTTATATTTGAACTTCATTTTATACAGTATGAGTTATTTATACAACACGACCGCAACAATAAGTTTGTCAATTTTATGCGAAATACCTACCATAAAATGGTTGCGGAACCCTCTGTGCGCGAGTACTACCCACACTTGATTTTTTTTAGCTTCTCGCTTTATCCTGCTCTTATTATAATAGGTAGAAAAAGCCGGAACCGTGAAAATTTTATGTTAAGACACTCCATCGCCGTTTTCCGTGTTACGAGGCATTGCGTTTTTAAGGGTGGAATTTAACACCACGCTTGCCTAGATGCTATAGCAAAGAAAAAAATACATCTTTCCCGAGTGGGAACCGAACTCACTTACCGTCGTGTTTAAAATCACACCAAATCGATACTTTTAATATCTTTTATCAATATTTTACAATGAAAAGGCAACACCAGTCCCATAATATAGATATAACTTAATTACAAATAATATCTAACCGTCTCCTCACTAAATTCAAAGAGATTCAATTTATAAACGGTTTCCGAGTGAATTGGCAAAAATAAAAGCATTGCTGGCGATCGTTAGAGTCACTCTTTTCATATTGGAGGAGTCCTTTCATATCGCTAATTAGTCATTTTTGTCGATGCTAAGCCGCATTTAGGGGAGGGGGGTTAGGTGGGGGGTTGGGGGTCCAATGGGGTCATTATTCTATCCATTATTCTATTGTTTTAGATAAAATAAATCTCTTTGAAACTAAGCCTGGATAAAGGCTGTATAAGTATAATACATTACAGTAGAATTTTACATATATGGGTCCAAGTTATGTTTTTTTTTTGTGTCACGATGTTTTTGCATGTGACAGAGTAGGCAGAGGAAACCATAGGAATGTAGTGTTTTGAAGCATTGCCTATTTACTGGTGGAACTCAACGCCGCATTTTGCCTTACCAGAGCAAAGAAAATAATTCATTCTCTGTAGTTATTGTGAAGTGATAAATCACTGTGTACACTTTCACCCACTGAAGAGATATTAAGTGACCGAATTCTCCATCACACTCATTGCCTGGCCTTGGATACGCGTGAATTCGAGATGAATATGACACTAATTATGACATATCAATGTTGAGAATTTAAAATATTTTCATTTATGAATAAACGCGTCACAGATATCTTAATAAAAATTATTTTTAAATTTGTTAAATAACATACATCAGCCTCTGGTCATTCATTTGTATGTATACTTTATATAGAGTAAATTTCAATGTAATCATATACAAATGCATGTGATATGTATGAATAGAAACAATAATATGCGTTTTTAAAATGTATATTTTATTCATTGTACATAATATATGTTATTATATCGGACATTAAAAATACCTTAATGCTGAATACTAAAATTATTCTCTTAAATTAAGCTATTTTCATAAAACTAAGCCAGTTTTTATGGTTTTAAAGCTTAATGGTCGCAGGTTTGATTGGAGATTAAAATATTCGAAACGTTACGTAACGTCACTACAGAGACTGTCTGATAGCTCAAAACAAAGTGTTGATTAAAAAGCTTTATTTATAATATTTAAATTTAAATAAGAGAATTCAAAAATCTACTATTGTTCAATAATTAATTTTAATATTAAATATTCTGTATCTTTGTTCTTCTCGAATCAACGCATAACAGGTATATCGCTTGGAGTCTGATAGTACTGTGCGCTTTCGTTAAGCGTCGTAGCACCGATCACTTCTCCACCAGCTACAAGCAAAAGTCTCCTTTTTTTGTGATGGCGAAGTAGAGAAGAGACACTCTGGAAACTCCTTTCTCCGCGTCGAGGGAAGCCGAGAGCTAATCTGCCATCAGGGCGTCGTCTTACTCCCACATTGTGAACCGACTTGGCGCAAGATACGCTTAGTGTGTACGCGTGATTCGGCTGTAAGAAATATTCTTGAATTAGTATTTTTTTTATAAAGTCAAAATCTAATAATTTTATTCAAAATAAGAAGTTACAACACAGAAGTTACAGTTAGAGGACCGTCGTGGCGCAGAGGCGCAACGTCTGTCTGTAACGCGACTGTTACTGGGTTCGATCCCCAGTTGGAGAAGATAGATTTTTCTATTTTCCATTTTCTTCGCTCTGGTATCTAAGGCAAAGCGCGGCGTTGAGTTCCGCCATTCAACACGCAATGCCTCGAAAACGGCGGAAAGTGGGGACGGAGTAAGCAGGGACTAAGTAACGGAGTGTCTTAACACTAGGTTCATATGGTTCTTGCAGTTCCCTCTGCCTACCCTGCCATGTGCGGGATAAAGCGTGAAGCCAAAAAAAAAAAAAAAAAAAGTTACAAGCTCAATTTTTTTAACCTCAAATAATTTATTTAATTCACCACCAGTTCGCTAAATTTCATGCCTCAAATTTGAGAAGAACCGGCGCAAGAAACTCAGCGGGACTTTCTCTTTTTACTTTTTTTAATTTGCCAGATATTTATAATTTAACAATTCTTGTTAATGACTATGGCACTTTTGAAGTACACAAGAGCAAACAGTTCATTCCCAAGGCGTGTTATCTTTTATGACTCTAGAAACCTAGTGTTGAAACACTTGGCTAGAAACCTGGTGTTAAAATACTTGGTTTCCGGTCTATCGTGTGTGTATATATCGAAGCATTGAGGGTTGAGTGGCGGAACTTAACTCCGCACTTTCCTAGTTACCAGAGCGAAGCAAAATGAAAGTTAAAAATCCATCTTGTACACAAAATATTAATTTAATATACTTAATATTGTTTGCTTAGTGTTTATAAATAAAATGAAGACCTAAATTTTACATCCGTGTAGTTTTAAAGGAAAATTACTTATTTCTATAACCTATTTATCAAATTCGAAGCTTTATAGATCAATTTTGTTTCGTACATTATAAAATAATAGTAATATATAAGTGAAATGGCATAGTAAAGGTTTTAAAAAGTAGCGTCGCTGCCAAACGACGTAATCAAATTAAAATTTTGGCAATATACTCGTATCTGAGTCTGAGACAATTATACCTATTATACCTAACACTATATTGTAGGAAAACAGAAATCGTTAGAGTTTACTTGGAAAGAAAATATAGAAACACACGCATACTACACGAGTAGGGAGAGTAGAGAGAGAGTTTTTATCGAGACTCTGCGCTTCGTTATATGACATAATATCTCAGAGTAAATCCCTTATCCCTTCAAATATGGACCGTAGGCTGTGAGCCCTGAATGACATGACTTCATTGCGTTTATAGTATGTGTCATCTAATACTATCTTTTCTTTCTCCTTGTTAAATTTTAAATACACTAAAAAGTTTCGAAAGTTTTAAAATTCAAAGGTCAGTTAAAGAGCAGAGTTGAGCTTTTCATCCAATAATGCCTATAGTTAGTAAAAAATGAAAAATAGTAATAGTTGAGTTTAAATTCCCTTTGAGCTCGAAATTGTGTAATAAGATGAAAGAAAACTAGTCAAACGCGAGTCGGATTCTTAAAACAAAGGTTCTGTACGATTCTTTTTTATAGCTTTACGCTTTATCACGCACAGGGCAGGGTAGGCAGAGGGAACTGCAGGGACTATACGAACCTAGTGTTAAGACACTCCGTTGCTTAGTCCCTGCTTTCTCTGTCTCATCAAAAACCCATCAAAAATCCATCTTCCCCGAGTGGGAGTCGAACCAAACCGTCGCGTTTACAGGCAGACGCTTACGCCTCTGCGCCTCGACGGTCTGTACGAGTTTCATAAATATAAATATTGGAAAAGTGTAACTAATAAATAAAGACTTTATATATTGTACAGGTAATTAGCATTTGTTTTGTGTGAAACGAACTATATTATTTATATACATAATCATATATATTTAGAATTTAATTAAATGATAATTATTGTACGTTCTGGTTGTTTTTCTTTTTCTTCACATAGCAGGATAGGCAGAGTGACCCGCAGGAACCTAGTGGTAAGACACTTCCTGATTTCCGCCTTTTTGAGATATTGCGTGTTGAGTGGCGGAACTCAACGCCGCACTTAGCCTATTTGGACGCCAGAGCTAACGAAATGGAAATGGAACGTTCCATCTTCCCCAACTGGGAATCGAACGCACAAACTGTCAGGTTTACTAGCAGCATCTGCGCCACAAGAAATATAATGAACACTACAGACACTTGGTTCGTTCCTTTTGGTATAGGTAGTAAGGACACAGCGTCTGCCTAGACTTGATGGTTTATGGGTTCAATTTATTCACCACGAATGAATTTTTATTTTCTTCACACTTGACACTAGAATATCAGCCTACATGTCCAATACAGTATAAAGCAAAAAACAAGCTTGCAAGGTCCAGGTTTATGCTATTTTTACTTTTAAGTATTATTAGTAGTATATATATATATATATATATATATATATATATATATATATATATATATATATATATATATATATATATATATATATATATATATATATATATATATATATATATATATATATATATATATATATATATATATATATATATATATATATATATATATATATATATATATATATATATATATATATATATATATATATATATATATATATATATATATATATATATATATATATATATATATATATATATATAGGTCGTGTGGTGTCCGGCTTCGAATAGCACCACCCCTACTCTTCCCGTGGGTGTCGTAAAAGGCGACTAAGGGAAATTACAGGAAACGGGCAGCAGCGTTTCCTTGTGTATTTCATTAACATCACTGCGCTCGCCAACCCGCCTGCCAAGCGTGGCGAGTAAGGCAAACCCCCCCAAATGACAGACGACCCAATGACCAGGCCCCCAGTCCCCGGCAGCTCCGCTAGTCCTGGCTACGGTAGCGGTCAGGTAAACGGCGCAGCAGGGGGTGCTAAGAATCTCCAGCAGACACCGGGCTACCATTATCAACGACGACTGGCCCTGGTAACACACAACGTACGTACCGGCTTTGAGGACCGACGAGAAGATGGTCGAGCTGGAAGAGGAAATAGACAAGTTACATTGGGATATTATAGGGTTATCAGAAGTCCCAAGAGAGGGGAATGACACGATAACCCTTAAATCCGGTAACTTGTTCTATTACTGGGAGGGCGATCAACAGTTCCAAGGTGGTGTCGGGTTTATCGTTCGCAAGTCCCTCGTTAACAACGTGATTGCAATCGATAGTGTGTCGAGTAGGGTAGCTTACTTGATACTCAGAATATCTAAAAGATATTCGCTGAAGGTCATCCAGGTATATGCGCCGACCTCGGCACACCCTGATGTCGAAGTGGAGGCCATGTATTACATTGGACATTATCAAAGCTATACATGACTCTAAAACTCAGTTCAATGTTGTGATGGGGGATTTTAACGCAAAACTGGTCAAAAGAGGCGATGACGAGCTGAGAGTGGGGCAATTTGGATTTGGGCAGCAGAACCCAAGGGGACTACGGCTGGCTGATTTTCTGGAGAGAGAGGGGCTCTACATGATGAACTCTTTCTTTCAGAAACCGCCTCACAGGAAGTGGACCTGGATGAGCCCCGATGGTTCCATTAAAAATGAGATCGACTTCATCATGACCACGAAGCGACACATATTCAATGATGTGTCTGTGATCCACAGGGTTAAGACCGGAAGCGATCACCGGATAATAAGAGGCATCTTGAACATCAATATCAAGCTCGAAAGGTCGCGTATGGTGAGGTCTACGCTCCGACGTGCAAATGCACACATCCAAAACCCCGAGAGCGTTCAGCTCGAACTTCTGAATCGCTTTGCTTGCCTGGACAGCTGCGTGTCTGTGGATGAAATAAACGATAGACTGGTGGAAACTGTCAAAACGGTTGGTTTTAAATTCTTTAAAGCCCACCGTAAAAGAAGACCCCAAAAAATATCCGACCATACCAGGAACCAAATGGCTAGTCGGCGCTCTATGCAATTGCAATCTTCCAGTGATGCTGAGTCATATAGATAGCTCAAAAGACAAATCCTTAAATCATTGTGGTACGACATTCGCTCCTTTAATACAAAATATATTAAAGAGACGATCGAACGGAACAAAGGTTCCAAAGTGTTCGCAAGAGAGGCCTCTATTGGGCAAAGTTATTTGACAAAGCTGAAAACGGGAGATGGGAGTATAGCGTCAACAAAACCAGAGGTATTGAGGGAGGTTGAAAGGTTCTACGGACAGTTATACTCCTCAGTCGCTAGCCCTATCGCAAGCTCGGCCAAAGACCCAAGAGCCAAGCTAAACCGACACTATACCGAAGATTTTCCGGACATCAGCCTATGCGAGATTAGGATGGCCCTCAAACAACTTAAAAACAACAAGGCACCAGGTGAAGACGGAATCACATCAGAGCTTCTGAAAGCGGGTGGAACACCGATACTTAAAGTCCTTCAGAGGCTCTTTAACTCCGTCATACACAAAGGCAAAACGCCAGAAACATGGAACAGGAGCGTGGTGGTCTTGTTCTTCAAAAAGGGCGATAAAACTCTATTGAAGAACTATCGACCCATCTCGCTGCTGAGCCATGTTTACAAGTTGTTTTCGAGAGTCATCACGAATCGTCTCGAAAGTAGGTTTGATGACTTCCAGCCTCCCGAACAAGCCGGTTTCCGGAAAGGCTTTAGTACCATAGACCACATCCACACGCTGCGGCAGATTGTACAGAAAACCGAAGAGTATAATCTGCCATTATGCTTAGCGTTTGTAGACTATGAGAAGGCCTTTGATTCGATCGAGACTTGGGCGGTGCTTCAATCTCTGCAACGATGCCATATTGATTATCGGTATATCGAGGTGCTGAAGTGCTTGTACAAGAACGCCACTATGTCGGTTCGAGTACAGGAGCAATGTACCAAAGCGATTCCATTGCAACGAGGTGTGAGACAAGGAGACGTCATCTCTCCGAAATTGTTTACCACCGCAATGGAAGACGCTTTCAAACTCCTGGAATGGCAAGGACGCGGCATCAATATTAACGGCGAGTACATCACTCACCTTCAGTTTGCCGACGATATCGTGGTTATGGCGGAATCGTTGGACGATCTAAGCACTATGCTCGAAGACCTCAGCCGAGTATCTCAACAGGTTAGGCTTAAGATGAACATGGACAAGACGAAAATCATGTCGAACATCCATGTTGTGCCCACCCCGCTTGCAGTTGGGAACTCGCAGCTCGAAGTTGTTGACGAGTACGTCTACCTGGGTCATACGATCCAGTTAGGTCGGTCCAACTTTGAGAAGGAGGTCAATCGTCGAATCCAACTCGGCTGGGCAGCGTTCGGAAAACTACGAAATATCTTCTCGTCCAAAATACCTCAGTGCCTCAAGACGAAAGTCTATAACCAATGTGTGTTACCAGTGATGACTTACGGCACAGAAACGTGGTCTCTTACTATGGGCCTCATAAAGAAGCTCAAGGTCGCTCAACGAGCTATGGAGAGGGCTATGCTCGGAATTTTTTGCGAGATCGTGTGCGCAACGAGGAAATCCGCAAACGAACAAAAGTAATCGACATAGCCCAACGAATTAGTAAGTTGAAGTGGCAATGGGCAGGGCACATAGTACGGAGAACTGACGGCCGCTGGGGCAGAAAGGTTCTCGAGTGGAGACCACGTACCGGCAAACGCAGCGTGGGACGGCCTCCTACCAGGTGGACCGACGACTTGGTCCGGGTTGCAGGCAGCCACTGGATGCGTATAGCATTAGACAGGGCGCACTGGAGGTCCCTGGGGGAGGCTTATGTTCAGCAGTGGACGTCCTACGGCTGACATGATGATATATATATATATATATATATATATATATATATATATATATATATATATATATATATATATATATATATATATATATATATATATATATATATATATATATATATATATATATATATATATATATATATATATATATATATATTATATATATATATATATATATATATATATATATATATATATATATATTTATATATATATATATATATATATATATATATATATATATATATATATATATATATATATATATATATGCTCACTGCCGAATTACAGTTCCATATCAATTTAGTATTCATATAATACTTTATAAAAGGTTATATATTTTAGTTTCCCTTTCCATTTCGGAACTATCATATAATTTGGGTCAAACTTTTAAAAGTTTGTATTACAGTTGAATATAATTGGTAACATCGTTTTGACCTGCTTAATTATTAACTTTGAACGGAAATATTTTAGTACATTGGCGCCATGTTACTTTGAACTAGGGATATGTCTAAGTAAAATATTTGTTATTATATTTTTAAGATCGTCATGGCGAAGAGGCGTAGCGTCTGTCTGTAAAAACGAAGGTTTGCAGGTTCGATTCTTACTCGGGATAGATAATTCTATTTTCATTTCCTTTGCTCTGGCAACTAGGCACAGCGCCGCTTTGACTTCCGCCACTAAACACGCAATGTCTCGAAAAAGGTGGAAAGCAGGTAACGGAGTGTCTTAACACTAGGTTCCTATGGTTCCTGCTGTTCCCTCTGCCTACCCAGCCATGTGTGGGATAAAGCGTGAAACCAAAAGAAATGTATAACATACATGTACTTTTGTAGTAGTAAGCATACTCTGGTAGACAATAATTGTACTTAATTCGAGAGCATGTTATTAAATGAGCTTCTGCAAAAGCAGGAAACGAAAACAATCTATTCCCTCGTAGATTGAATTCACACTCATCAATCTTACAGATCGACGTGATCACAGCGCCACTATAGTCTCGATATTCAATGAATATTTTAAATTCAATCTTCTTTTTAGCTGTTTTAGGTAAAATAAAAATGCACATCGCTCTGTCGCTATCAATAGTTGATATTGTCATGACCTCTCACCACCTGCGCGGCGCCATTACTCTGAGATAATTTAGTTTTTATTATTAATTTATACTTCAACGATTGATTCTTACATAATGATGTAATAAATTATCAATATTTTACATTTAACATGTATGTATTTTTATAGTTTTACGCTTCATCCCGCATGTACATGGTAGGCAGAGGGAACTGCAGGAATCGTGGAAACCTAATATTAAGAAACTCGCTTCCCGCTTTCCTACTTTTTGAGGTATTGCGTGGTAAATGGTGGTAGTCAACGCCGTTATAGCCTAGTTACCAAAGCGAAGAAAATGAACCCACAAACCGTGACGTCGCATACTGCACCTCTAAGCTACGACGGTCCTCAGCTATATTTGTATTATGTATAATAATTACATTTACTAAGGATTTTAATTAACAACTAGTCTTTTTTATCCTAAGGGTTGTAAAAGTTAGAAACAATAAAATATCTTTTCGTACTTTTCTTCTACATACTTTTTGTGTATACAATCATTCTACGTGTAGGCGTATTTTTCATTTTACTACATCACAATGAACATTTACTGACTCATTTCTCTATTTATTATTTATATAATCAAACTCATTTATATAATCAAAAACTTTACCATTTTATTTCTAATAAACACTCACCTGGCTTGAAGGCCTCAATATAAAGGTACCATCAGGTTGTCCAATCAGCATACTTTCCGCTTCATTCCTATCTATGTTCATGTAAAAGGGCTCGTTCTCCACAGGCACCGGAAGAGGCCGCGCTGCCATGTTGTGCTCCCATACTCTTTCACAAGATGGCTCCGCTTCTGATTCCTCCGATTGGGTGATTTCATTTGTTTCTGAAATTTTCAGTTGATATTTTGATTTAAATGTACAAGATCTTAAGTAGTATTTTTACATGTGTTATGTTTATTAAATACACTTGCATACATTTGCATATGCCCAGTGCACATTGCATTTCGAAAAGATCAGCATTTCTTACATTTTTTATATCACGCTTCGTGAGTATACTAAGTTATGCAGAGGAAATCGACTGTAAAGACAGTCCTTTCCCCATTTTCCATAAATGGAAAGTAACTTTTGACATTACGGAGCACTCTACAGTGGCGGAACTTAACTCCGTGCTTTACCTTGTGCGAGTGTAAAGAAAAGAAAATATTTTTATTCTTATATGAGAACAAAATATTTAGAAGTCACATTGAATTTAAACTCCTTAAATCTTAATATCTTAAATCGCTCTCTATTATGAGATCGAATTGAAAAGTTCCACCACGTTGCCTTACTTTTTGCAAAGTCGAATCGCCTTTTGTCTCGCAGATGGTTGGCACAAAACAACTATCTCTGCTCCACAATAGCTAATAATTAAACGATTTCAATTGATCTCGTTTCCTTTCTATTTGTAACAGACTTTGGACTTAACTATCTAATTCATTTTCATCAAACAAGCTTTTGAACTATTTGCAATTAATTTGTATATTCCTGGTAGTACTACGGGCTGGTATTCAGGACACAGTATGATTACTTCCTAGTTTAAACGCAATGGTTTTAAGTTCGATTTCCATTTGGGACAGTACATTAATTTAATTAGATTTTTTCAGCTTTTGTCAATTTTTTAAATAGTATTAGTGGGTGCAAAGTATGGCATTCTATATTCCGTTCGTCCAGCTATATTCAAATTTAAATTTTTTTTTCTTTATTCATATAGACAGTTACAAGTACTGTTGAATCGCCAAACAAATCGTGAAGAAGGCAGTTCTGCTGAGAACAGCCGCAAATACCTCAGCAGTTGTTCTTTTCCGTATAAAATTTGCAATAACATAACACTATTTAAATATTATTGGACAGAGTAATAAGCTAAGCTAAACTCACACTATTTCGATACTCACTATAAAACTGTAATGACAGTTTTATAGTTACATTAAATCTCTATATAAAACTTTACGTTGGAAAGCAGGGAGTGTCTTATCACTAGTTTTCCACACTTCGTGAAACTATAAGGTGGAAAGCAGGGAACGCAATATCTTAAAACTAGGTTCTCACATTATGTGCGATTCCCTCTGCCTACTCTGTTATTACGGGATTAAGCGTGAAAATAAAAAAAACTATTAATGTCTTACATACCAATATACAAACCTGCTATAACATCAGTGAGGCAGTGGAAGACGCGATAGAACACGTCCACTGCGCCAGTGGTCACTCGCGTAGTAAGGTTGTACAATAATGGAACACTCACTTTCAAATACCAACACATTTTGCTTCATTATATATATATTATATATACATTTATTCTTATTCTTTGGTTATATATTTGTATGTTGTTATTATTATGTGAGAAGTAATTTTATTTCAGCTTCATCTTAAGGTAAAGCCTTGTTTTTTAGAATATTCATTTTCATTTAAATTTTCAGTCAATAAATGTTCACTCAACTCGATCTAGATAGACAGAGCGTGGAGAACGGAGTGTCTTATCACAAGATTTCTGCTGCGTACGGTCTATGTGTAGTGCAATGTGAAGCAAAAGACAGCAAATAACCTTATACTTTTTAAAGTCTTACGCCGGTTTTATAATTTTTAAAAGCATGTATGCCATAACCTTTTTTGAATATAATTATTTCATATTTGATTTGTACAATAATTCTAAGAACCTGAGGACCGTCGTGGCACAGTGGTGTAGCGTCTGCCTGTAAACGCGACCATTTGTGAATTCGATTCCCATTCAGGGAAGATGGATGGATGGATGGTTCCTGCGGTTTCCTCTGCCTACCCTGCTATGTATAAAAAAACTTCTAAGAACTACTAATAACACATATACGAATTCTAATACCAACCATTACTACTACCATCACTAACCTATATATAATCTATATAACCTCACCACTGTCACCACCATCACTGCATTTACTTAACACATTTTAGCTTCACGCTTTTTATCACACATCGCACAGCATACAGAGGGAACGGAAGAAACCTTGAGAAACTAGTGTTAAGACACTCTGTTCCCCACTTAACTGATCTTTCTCCACTTAACTACTTAAGTGATCATTTTAATATATTCCTCTCCTATATAACGGTAATTCTTTATCACCTATGCACCTATTAATTACAAAAAGCCTTATAAAAATATTACTAACCTAACCAGCCCAGGTTTAATATTATATTCAATATTACTTTTACACAGACTATAAATAAGCTTATGATTCTTACTACGATAATATTAAGAATATTATAAAATTGAAGACTGTCGTGGCGCAGAGACGTAAGCGTCTGCTTGTAAACGCGACAGTTTGTAGGTTAGATTCCAACTCGGGAAAGATGAATTTTTCTATTTCCAATTTTTTCGCTTTGGAAACTAGGCAAAGCGCGGCGTTGAGTTCCGCCACTCAACACGCAATGCTCGAATAAGTCAGAAAGTGGGGACGAAGAAAGCGGAAACTAAGCAACGGAGTGTTTTAACACTAAGTTCCTATGTGTTTTGCAGTTCCCTCTGCCTACCCTGCCATGTGCGGGTTAAAGTGTGAAGTTAAAAAAAATTAACTAAGATTGAGTGTGGAGCTACATTGTTTTCATAAGCCATTGAAGTACATTAATTCCATCTTATTATGGTATTGAGCTTATTGTCTTTTGTTAATGTATACGCATCACTTATGAAGTCCACTGAATTAATGTAATAATAGGTTTAGTGCTTCTACGAATCCAAACATGAAAAGGCCTATTAAATATATTTTAAGAATTAATTATGCTAACTTCAGTAGTTTCTACGTAGCTTACTTAGTGTCATAGTGGTTAGAGCACTTGGACGTTCTATTCGAATGTTTTATGTTATATTTCTAAATGTATTTTTCTTTAACTAAAATTAAGAAAAACCTAAAAAATAAAAAAAGAAATAAACAAGACAAGATAATATAACAATAAAACTCTAATTAAGCTCCTTTTAAATACAAAAAAATACTATGCAGCACCTTATATTATAAGTAATTGTAATCATCAAATTAATAAAATAAATCGTCGTAGAGGACCGTCGTGGCGCAGAGGCGCAATGTCTGTCTGTAACGCGACGGTTACTGGGTTCGATTTCCAGTCGGGGAAGACGGATTTTTCTATTTTCTTCGCTCTGATAAACTAGGCAAATCTCGGCGTTGAGTTCCGCCACTCAACACGCAATGCCTCGAAAAGACGGAAAGCGGGGACGGAGGAAAAACAAGGACTAAGTAACGGAGTGTCTTAACACTAGGTTCCTACGGTTCCTGCGGTTCCCTCTGCCTACCCTGCCATGTGCGGGAAAAACGTGAAGCTACAAAAAAAATTATAATCGCAGTCTATATATTCAAAAGCTCCGAAATGTCAAAACCTGTGCTATAGCATGGTATGAAGATGAAAAGTTTAATGAAACTTGTAAAATTTTAAACATATCGTAATAAGTTTGTGTTTTTAATAAGGGCTGTTGAAAGTTAATTTGATTTCCAAAAGTTTTATTCAAATTGAGATGTTCTCTAAAGTAATATATGTATATATTTTCTTATTTATGACAATAGAGAAATATATGGTTAGTTAAATTTTTATTTATTATAATATAATAATTAAAGTTTGTATGGTAATAACCTGTTGTAGGTAGCAATTTCTATTATTGTATCTCCAAAATATACTAAAACATTTATAATACATAAAAAAATATTTTTTTATTGTACTTCACGCTTTATTCCGCACCTAGCAGGGTAGACCGCGGAGACATAGTGTTAAGATACTCCGTTCTCCGTTTCCCGCTTTTTGTCTCAACATTGCGTGTTAAGTAACAGAACTCAACGCCGCACTTGCTATTTGCCACAGCAAAGAAGAAATAAAATGACAGATAGTAAATAGATAGTCCATCCTAATTGATAGGAAATCGAACTCACAATCCCTTATATTTTAACAGGCAGACGCTACGCCTCTGCGCCACGGACGGTCCTTAATATTACTTCTTTTCTAATATTTTAATACATTGGCGTTGTAACAACACTGTAATTTTTAGTATATAGCTGGAAGTATAAACTACATTTTGAAACATACAACCGAATGCGTGTGTCAGAGTGACTCACTCGAGGCGTCAAAGAGCAAATGAGCGTTGATTGAAATCATTTAGTACCGAGACTGACTGTTAATAAAAGGTAATTCTTATTGGAAATAATATTTTGCTATGTGTTTTAATTACTAGTAGCTATAAAATTCAAGTATGAAATTAGCGCGATGGTGCTGCTGTGCGTGAGCGTTTGATGGGATCAGGTTCAATCTGAGCTATGTGTAGTGTGACTTAAAAAAAATATAATAATAATAATAATATGATATGTATGATTGGTCTAGACAGGCCGAGACCTTTTTTATGGTCTTAAAGTGTTAATTCACACTTCTTATCTTGATCTTAAAGTGTTAGTTAAGGTTAAAAAAATGCTTAAAGAAGACATAAAAATTTAAATGTAACAAGCGCCCAATCACTAAGCGAACGAATGGCTTAGTGGACAGAGTGCTTGCATGATTTGCAAGAGGCGCGGGTTCAATCTACGCTGCGTTCAAATTTTTTTGGTTCTTTAAGTATTTTTGGGCCGAGATCACATAACAAAGTATAGGGAAATTGAATTCGATGAATTTCTCTATATTTCTCTATACCTATAACTTTTACAACTACATCTACCTGCCATGCCAATTTTATTTACACAAATGTATTTAATATACAATATTAAGTATATATTTTTATATATAGTATATTTTTTTAAATTTTAATACATTATTTATACGTATTAACAATATATATGATATGCATATATTTATTTAACTATAGATAGATATATTGTATAACATATATTATCGATTAGTTAGGTCGTACGTACCACGTATAGTTTAGCGAGAACGTACCTACAGGTCACGGATTCAATTCCCGATCAATAACTCACTTGTATGGTATTAAAGCTATTTATATATATATTTGTTTCACTACTTTTAAGTATTTATTACACTATCACTGACACTAAACTAAAACTGTAGTTCATATTCCAACTGATTTTTTCTAAAAAAAAGTTACAGCTAGTGATGTTACTTCGCTATTTACCATGGATAATATATACTTTTTTTAATATTTATTCAATATAGAGTATATACATTTATGCACGTATGTGTACATTGAATTAATTTGTCTTGAACCTATAAGACAGAAAAAAGTAGAATAAAATCTCTAAGCAAAAATAAAAGTTGTGATTTTTAGTCTAACATAGTTAATAGAGATTGTTCTTTACTCTTGTTTTTTTTTTATAATTTCCATTAATTTAACGAAGAAAATATTATTATTAATTATTTATTATTAAAATAATCTCTTTTTCTCTTAAAAAATATTGCTATTTAACACTCTTTAGTCATAAATATGTAACATTTTTTTGAAGCAAGAAATAGTAGTATCGATACGCTAAAGCGCGCTGCCATCACTAGCCACGTGCTCCCCATATGACATATTGTTTGGAAATAAAAGTAAAAACTCATGAGAAAGTAAAGAAAGAATTATATTATATATGTATATATTTATTATTTTGCTAAAGAACATTTTTTTTATATTTCAACTAGGCGGCGCAGTAATAGAGTAAACAGAAACGGTCGCAGGTTCAATCCTTGCTAGGGGTAATGAATTATATGCGATTAAAGTTAAAAGTCAAAGTCAAAAAAATTAGAATCAAAATAAGAAGATATATGCTTGATTTTTTGGGCGTCATTTGCTTAAATTACCACCAGTCCCCTAAAGTTAATGCCTCAGACCTGAGAGGAACCGGTGCAAGAAACTCAGCGGGACTTTCTCTACGTTCTTAAATTGCCAAAAAATTACAATTTAACAATTTTTATAAGTAACAATGATAATCTTGTAGTAGACTGGAGCGAGCATTTCATTACCAAGGCGTGTTATCATTAATAAAATTATCATTAATTAAAATGGTAAAAACCTTTGATCTAATTTAATCTTCTCAATCCACACCAAAGATCGAAAAATCCTTTAAATGAAGGTGTAAATACTATATAAAAGCTATTTTTTAACGTATTTCAAATATTTTACAATGGAGATCGTAGTGCTTTGACACTAAATTCTTTTCCATTAACGTTCCTACGACGCGTTTCAACATATTAAATGAAACAAAAAACAATGCTAGAATATCTCGTATATGGGTATATATCTCGTATAATAACACATTATGTTCTCTGGCTTACTGTAAAAGCTTTATATTAAAAAGAATTAAAGCTCTCAATGTTAGCGAGCTTTTATAGACAGCTATCAAAGTATATGTTATTTAAGTAGTAGTACATAATAATAGAAATAACAGGAAGTAAATTAAATAAATTAATTTATTCAGATCCCTCTGAGTTAATTGAAATTATAAATGAGTTTTTTTTTAAGTAAAGTTTTTTTGGAAAAGCAAAAATACTAATGATAGTATTTTTCCTAATTGCAATCTCTTCCATATGTTTAGTTCTATGTAAGAAATTTGAGGTCTCAAGAAAAATGTCATAGTGGGCTACAAGTGCTTAACACTTTTCACAAACAGTTTAACAAAGTTAATTACTAAGAAAACAGGTAGTTGGAAAAGCTAAAAGCTCTCTATCTAGGAGAAGATGAACTCAAAGCTCTTAGAAATAGCCCAAGCTCCTAGCAAGAAAGCCTTACTATATCGTAGAATTTCACGCTTTATCCCATTTATAGGGTAGGCAGTGGGAACATAGTTTTAAGCCACTCCAGACCCTGCTTGCCGCGGTTTAGAGACATTGCGTGTTCAGTGATGGAACCTAGCCTAGTTGCCAGAGCGAAGAAAATGGAAATGATAAAATCCATCTTCCCCAAGTGTGACTTGAACCCACAAACTGTCACGTTTACAGGCAGACGTTACGCCTCTGCACCACGACGGCCCTCTGTTTATAAAGCTGCTGCAAAAATTGTATATAGTTGTTATAGACATTTGAAGCGATATAGCTAATACCTCGACACGAAATTCGAACCTTGGACCTTACAAGCTTGTCATTACTCACAAGCAGCTGTACATACTTTCATAACATATAACACTCATATTACTAGGAACTATTCTCTATTTCCTGACATATTATAGTGAAGTTGAAAATACTTCTCGACTCACATCATTAATCATTGGAAAGCTCTTTAGAAAGGGGCTAAAAGCTTTGTAAATATTTACTTTTTTTTATTTTTTATAGGTTTTCCTTTCCTTTGAATTAATGATCGATAAAAGGAAACAATAGACGCCTTAATTTGAGTGCAAAAAATTTACAAATTACATTTTTAGTATATTATATATTATTCATATTTATAACAGATGCAGTTGCAATTGAATGATGCTTGAATCCAGATACACTGATACAAAAATATTTTAAAAGTGTTGTGAACCCTCAGTGAAGGAAGAATCAATACATATAAAAAATCTCCATTCCCTTTTTATATGATTTCTTTTAACTATTAATTCATAAGAAACTGGAGAATAAACTGTTTTTACACTCTGCTTCACTGTCTTCTCTATTATGCGTGAAAATGTGTGAAAATGCTTAAACAAATTAAAACTACCAGCGTTTTTAATAAATCGTCCTCTAGAAAAGAGGACCGTCGTGGCGCAGAGGCGTAGCGTCTGCCTGTAAACACGATGGTTTTGTGGGTTCGATTCCCACTCGGGAAGATGGATTTTTCTATTTCCATTTTTTTCGCTCTGGAAACTAGGCAAAGCGCTACGTTGAGTTCCGCAACTCATCACGCAATGCCTCAAAAAGGCTAAAAGCATAGAAACCAATGTAAATTGAAAAAATAATATTTATACGGCGCGGCGTCACTTACTATTGATTAATGTAATAAAACGACCGCGAAGTGTCGCATGAATAATGAATCCAGTGAAACTCGACCTCATTAGATTTGCTAATCTAATCTCATCTCGTCTCGTCGTCGTAGAGCTCTACGCTTTTGTTACTATTTGTTTTGTATTTTTAAGAAAATAACACCGCTAAGTGAGAATATTGCTTTGTGGTCTCTCCGCTTTTTATATTTTATATATCATTATATTCTGCTTTATCAAGGTAGGCAGAGGGAACCGCAGAAACTGTGGGAACCTAGTGTTAAGACACTCCGTTCCCCGCTTTCCGCTTACTTTCGGGGCATTGCGTGTTAAGTGGCGGAACTCAACGACGCGCTCTGCCTATTTACCAGAGAGGAGAAAATGGAAATGAACAAATCCATCTTCCTCAGTGGGAATTGAACCCACAAATCTTCGTGTTTATTAGGCAGACGCTTCGCCGCTGCGTTACAACGGCTCTCATACGTCAACTTTCAAACACATATATACTTATTTAGTACATATAGAGACGATATAGTGAAACAGATGATTGCATCTGTTAAAAGTTAGTATATACATATTATATATTACTATATTTCACTACCCCACATTAGTTCTTTTTTAAATGTTGAAAATTAATTTAAAAATAAAACGAGCACATCAACACCATTTTTATTTTGAAAAACAATAAGTAAACACCAAAAGTACTCCACTTTATTTCCCCCATCGAACTCGATTTATGCAAAAAAAGCTTGACAAATCGAAAACATCGTTACAAAAGCCATAACAAGATAATATTCTTACAATGTTACGCTCAACCGGAAATTACACCTGAGTAGATTATTAGTAACTGTCTTCATATCCGGTGAACGATTTCCGTTTTCAACACACGTTCGGGCTAAACCTGTTAAGGTACTTTGGGACCTCTTTGGGACCTCTATGGGACCTCCTTGGGACGTCCTAAGGATTTCTATCAGTGATTTATGTGTTTTAACACTTTAATGTGTAAAGGAGCATGAATTGGATATTTTAAGTGACGTTAGATGTTGATTCTTTATTAAAGTACGTGATATATTTACGGAAAAGTTAATTTATAATTCTATTATGTATATAGAAAACTATGTGTTTATGTACATGTGTATCTTTATACTTATTTTTATAATCATTAATACGTAACTCTTATTTTAAATGTTACTTGTGAATTTTATTTTTTTAAACATTTTTTAAATTTATAAAATTTATATGAAACCTTTCGTTTACAACAATATAACATTTAAAAAGTTATAATAAATTATAATATAGGTAAAAACACATATACCAAAAATATATACGATATGTATAAGCATAAAGCCTATAGTCTTAAAGGAAAACTAACCTCGTTTCATTCCTAGACGAGTTTCCAAGTAATTCATGATGAATCCCAGCAAGGAGTCGTCCTTCTGCTTGAGACACACGTCGCAGTAATCCTTGTTTACTTGTACCTTTTCGAGGTAATCTTCTACGGCTACTCTGGCTAGCAAATATATATATATTATTAGATATATAGTTATATATATATATATATATATATATATATCCTAATAGATATATATATATTATATATATAATATATATATAATATATATATATATATATATATATATATAGATTATTATTATATATATATATATATATTATATATATTATATATAATATATATATATATATATATATTAGATCTATATGTATATATTATTATGATATAATGACGCGTTCTGCTATCCAAAATATATATTGAACTTAGTGGGTAGGGGTCAGCATTGTGGAAGGGTGGCTGGGAAGTGGGGTTATTTATTATTATTTACTTTATAGTCGGTTTAGGATAATATAAATTGTACAGTACCTTATCTTCATGTTCAGCCACACAAACACTGATTGTTCCCCGCCGCCGCGTGTATTTTCACATTAGTCGTCTTGCTAGGGTTAGCTTTCACTATAGCTTTTGTAAGTTTGTCTTTGTCAGGGGTTCAATATCAGAGGGAATACACAAAAGGGAATCACATAAGGCTGAGGGAAAATCTACAGCGCGCTAATTAATATTAGAATTCAGGAAGGACGTGGCGCTCGCGCCGCCTTCTGCACACGTTGCTATCTATTACTTACTCTCATCTCGACAACTCCTGCTGACGAGCCCCGATATCGCGCCGGAGTTGCACAAAGACTTTGCGGAACAACCCTCGCGGGGTTCCTCGCAGGGGGCGGCTAGCAAATATGATACATAGCCGCCCGCACCTAAACATCTATGTTTACTAGAGAATGGGAGTAGTAACTAATAGGTAGACGAACTATTTTGGTGGTGGGCTTCTCTTTAGGATACCTGTCGATTCTTAACATCGACCCACCGTGACGCAGCACCGCTATCTTTACCGGATACATTTGGGAAATGCGACGCCCATCGCGCCACTTGTAAGGGGGGAAATTATCATCTTGATGAGGGTAGCTGCGCCTACTGTTGGGAGAGGTATTCAGCTGGATGCAGTCCACGTTCTGCTAGTCTGGGCAGAGTGTATAGGCTACTCTAACTGGCGGCCACCAGCTCACGCGAACCACAAAATGTTGAGTTACCAAATTCTGTGTAGCACTACTTGAAACGTAAAGAAAACGATTAATTTTATTACATTGTTATAGGGATACTACCGGTAAAGTCACTAAGAGGTTGGCCTTAATTACAAAAAATGACGGGGGGCAGGCGTCAAAAAAAACTTCTACTCGTAGGGTTTAGATAAGGACATAAGTCGGCCGGAATTTAATAACGGCGCTCATTTTAGTCATAAAATTGTAGTTAATTCCCGCGATGTTCAAGGAGTTTCGTCGCCAATTCACGTCTTTAGGTGGGTTTTCGCAGAATACGGCGCTTCGAACAATCCTCCCAATGAGCCGGCAGCAGGTGGGTCAATACGCAATTTATAACCCTTCCCTTTTAGTGAGTTTATGTATTCCTAATCATCAAGTTTATGTTTAACGCTAAAAAAATGCATAAACATCGCTTAATATTCGAACTTCCTATATAATTTCTACACCGCCGAAATCTATCTTATTAAATTAACTAGTGATACCGCGACGGAAACAAACTAGAGAATGCACGATAAGGTCTTCGGTTGATATTCTGAAGCTACTTCAAGGTGACTGCCTTTGTAGAAAGACACTGGAAAACAGAAAAAACAAAGGTAACTCTTTCTGCTATCTTTTATTTCTAAACACCCCCCCTGGGGTTTTGGTCAGATGGGCCGGCAAATCTTGTACCAACACCATCAAATCACGGGTAGGAGTACACGATTCTATGGGAGTTCACCCATAAGGAGGTTGAGATGTGGCATTTTTAAGGCGATAACAGGAGGCCCTTTACAAATTACATTCTGGATAGCTCTGGGGCGACAGACATATCCAGACTCATGACGGATAATAAGCTTGAAGAGCTTGTCCCCAGCATGACAATTGTCTACGTGGTAATGGGATATCAATAATTGTACAAAATACATCCCCCTTGTTAGGAAGGAGTATAGGATGACGGCATCGTAAGGAAGATTATAGTTTCGTAAACAGACACCGACTCTGATATTTCTTCCTTGTCACGAAATGAGGAGAGTCGTTCTAGGGAGACCGCAAGGATCAGATCACGGTTTAACAACTCAGCTCATCGAAAAGAACAATAAGACTGTACTATTTTTAACTAAAAAAAAAATACAGGAGTGCAAGGACGCTTTCTTTCTTGGGTACGATAAGTACAGATAGCTCAATACGGGTAATTCGGGGGTTATTTACAAATCTCAACATATAACAGCGTCACCGCCCAATTATTTTGTAAAGAAACTCAAACGTTCAATTTAAGATATGGATCAGGTGCCGGTAAGGGTATGGTTAACCAAACCCGAAGTCGCGGAAGATTAGATCGAATCATATTAGACGCTGCAACGGGCCACATGGGTGTGAGATTAGATATAACGCAGGTAGGCAGGACCACCATAAATAATTTTAAGTAGGTTGATGGCTGTTAATCCACTGTATGCACAATTCGCTCGATTCACATTACCAGGAATATCCGCCACTCTAATTGCATCTTCTGACAGATATTTTTGGGAAACATTCGATTGCTTCAAAGGTTTTAAAGTTATGAGTAGGGGTCTTAATGCCAGGGCCCTAACACTAATTTTCTATGCGGTCCAGGTAGTGATTGGAGTCTAACTGGATTGAACTTCGTACTTCAGGGCAACATGATTAATATAATTTAGTAGCAGGGTAGGCACCAGTAATTCTATATCATGTTAGTATAGTGTCAATCGGTACGTATAGTGCAACTTTATTTTTAGAATTAGGAGTATGAACTGAAGCACTGGCCGAAGGTTTCTTGCTCTTAAATACCTACTGGGCGGCAAAGGGCGGATTCTGAGGCATCACAGAAACCATGTACTGAATAGGAAAGGAACTGTCAGTAAAGACTACACCGCGGATTGAAAGATCTTTAACACCTCAGGTTGCCTAATAAAAGGTTTCGCATTCTAGGGTTTAGCTCAGGGGTAAGTACAATCATCCAGGAAATGGCCAGACAGCACAATTTCTGTATAAATAATTTTCTTTTAATAGCAATCAGGGGATCAGCCTCCTGGCAGACTAGACCGCAGGATGTCAATAAATTCTGGCTATTAATGATCAAACTTGCGCTTTGTGACGGCCAGTAGGTTGAAATGAAACGGTACAGTAAATGCTGCACTGCACTGGGGGGTTATAAAGGACACCAGAGGCTGCAAATGTTTGAGGGTATATGCAGGGTCTTGAAAGAGTGATGTACATCTGGGCAGATGATCTGAAGTAAGTCTGCGAGAACAGTTCCGGTTTGTTACTAGCATTTCTAGCTCGAGTAACGCACCACCAGCTGCTATAATATTCTGCAAGGCAGATTAGATATATGAGCATTTTCTAGGGAATTCCGAACCAGTAATACATTCATCAACGTATACCATCAGTCTCTAGGACTGGCAGCTAGCTTTGGGTAAGTATCCGACGTTCTGCTCAGACTAACTCTAATAATGAGCCGCATTGCAACGTAAGACTGAAACGCAAACGCGGGGGGGTAAGTTGTATTATTTAGGGAATAGTGAGTAAGGGATCAGGAAGGAGGATTCAGCGCATAAAAAATAAGTTGGTATTTACGATCTCCTGATGTAACCACGACATACGGAACATCATGCGTATGTCTCTGCAGCAACACAACGACATGCTTACGAAAGTTAAGGAGGATTAGACTTATGTCCTTTTGTAATTTAGACCACTATGTAGGCACTCATTAAGTGAATATACCGTTAGTACGAAAGGTACAACTACCAATCAAAAACAACATGTGATATTTTAGTGTGTCTCCGGTCTTAAAGACCCGATGGTGGGGAAGAAAGTATTTTCATTCTGGGTAAGGGGAAGGATAAGCACTCATATAATTTTAAGCATCAATTACTCACGCATAAATAGAATATATTTATCCTCACGTAATTAGGGGTCCGCGTTTAAACGCTTCTCGAGCTCAGGAAAGACGATAGCTGTGTTTAGATTCTTCCAAGAGTAGGTCGCTTCGGGGGGTTCAGAGGGGTAGTTCCAACAAAAAAAAAAAAGGACGCGACGCGTCAGTGGACTGGAGGTTGTACTTTTAAAAAATATCTCATCCACGTTACTGAAGGGTGTTAGCATCATGGGTTGAGGGTCTCTTCAACCTTCCAGGAATCGTCGCGATGAGACGGTATAAGGTATTCTCATTCATGGGGTGCTTCTAATTCACCATAATCGGCAGGCGACTGGACCGCAACATATAACCAAATTGTAGATAAGCAGTAAGGACCGTAAATTAAATTTTATCCTATGTACTAAAAGGCGCGCCGAAGCACGTCAGCACCGGCATAGTATATCAAACTCGGTCCAGGCTTTTATAGGTAGGGTCAGGCGAAGGGAAAAATCACTATTATGTAAAACACAGACTCAGGGAACTCAAACTCAGGATGCGTACCGCAATCAGTCATCTATACCATAGCAGAGGTTGCACCTCAGGCAGGAATTATTACAAGTTTAAAACACAGGGAAATAGAACCAGGTCGGAAACCAAAAGGAAATTACCTATGTGCCACGTACTAGGGGCACAGGAGGGGGAGATGGTCACTTGAGGTAATTTAATCAACAAGATGCGGTTGTAATTAGGCAACTCCTGGGCTATCCGTATCACATAAGCGCACCTCGGCGCGTTCAATAAATGACCACTAGCAGTTAACGTGTAATTTAAGGGCAGTAGGCAATAATATAAGTGGAATTGGGTGAGATATTAAGGCGAAGGGGAATGGGGAGTAATACAATTATTCCGGCGCTATCTATGTGGGTCTATCTTCTCTATTATAGAATTATCACGAATCTTATAATATTTTCAAACCTGTCTATTATTTTCAACTCTGTCTAGGGTTGGGGCGGAGCCTTTTCTCCTGGGGGGAGAAGCGCTCCTTGGGAATGTCGTTGTGGGGAGCGCTGAGTTGCGAGGAGATTTTCTTGTTAGCTCGGCCCCTCCCATATGGGACCAAGGCCGGTGAAAAGAGAGCAGGACGGTAGCCGATAATTGGGCGTCTATCAATTTGGATTACTTATACATTCGATTCGTGAGGTAGGATAGTCATTGGGTTACGGGAATCTTAACATAGCATAGTGTGATGGATGAGGCGTACTCTCAGTTGAACATTTGTAGTCCCGCTTACACATAAGAATGAATGTTTGTCGCAAAACCCTATCACATAAACCCGGGAATGTTTAACTGCCTCGATCTATCTCTCGGTATATCTATATAGCTGGCTAAATATCAGAGACATTCCGGAGTATGGAGTAGGAAGGCACACATGGTACAGGTTTTATTCTATTTTTATTACAGGTAACATTTTTGTCTACAATCTAACATAGGGGAGGGAGGAGTCCGCAAAGTAATGTATGTTTGGTTACAGTACTTTTACAATTTCGTCAGGTTAAATCTACAAGGAGGTGTTACCACGTTTGTCATGGGACGACATTACGTCTTCCAAAAAGGAACTAGATTTTAAGAGTTAGGTAATTCAATTAGCGCACCGCCATAACAACGCTCAAACGGGATTTCAAAATCAGAGGGAAGCTTTAGTCAAACATATCTGTACTAGACATATACGTTACATGAGGGAGTTATACGGGTAACTCGAAGACGTTCTAAACAGCGTGATAAGGCAGTTAACAAGGGGTTCAAAAGGTCGCGCTGCAAACCTATACTTTTTCGAAATCGCCGGCGGGGTAATATCTGGTTTATGTAGGTATTCAGCCAGAACCCGTGTATTGTGATACCGCTGTTTTCAACACTCACTGGGCCACTTTCATAGTTGGCCTTCTTCAATTTTAAAAATGGTAGCAACACTCGTCTTAGTTCATCTGCTCAGGATCCACTAGTACTGCAATTTCATTGTGGGGTATAACATGGTGTTGGTTAATCTCATACCTGCAAAACTGATCCATAAACTATCCAGAGTTCAGGACGCCCCATACAAACTTAGGGATCAGTAAATCAGGTAATGCTATTATATGGAAGGAGTTCGCTCAAGTAAATATTTTTTTAGCTACTCATTCTTACGGTGTAGCTGGCCATGACAGATCAACTAACGGGAGCAGGTGGGGTGCACCCACTCTAACTGAGCGCACCCGAGATCGTCTATTTTCTTATTTCAGCTAAAACGCGCACTCTTTTTTTACATAACTAAGTTCTTGGTAATTCGATAGCGCGGTCTACCCACCCCAGGAGCACTGAGGACGCGTTTACAAATAAATTAAGATGAGAATCTAATCCTTGAACTACCTAATAATCTAGAGGTATTTCAGAAGTGCCAAGAAGTTCCGCGGTATCGGCTAATCCAATCGGAACAAAGCGTAGCCAGAGCACCTATATTTTTTTCTATACTCTGGGCTCTTTCTCGTATATAAGGAACATTTTACTGATTCTTCATCATGAGTCGCCATTTTAATTACAATAAACTAATACCTGAAGCTAAAGATATAAAATTATAAACTCTAATAAACAATGAAAACCCACTGCCGAACGGGGCGAGATCAGAAATCAAGTAGAAACAAATAACAGTCAATCTAAATATTAAAAAAATAAATAAACTCGTAATAAACAATGACAGCGCACTTACCAACGGGCGAAATGCAGTAAATCAAGTAAGCAATAACTCAACTAAAATATTAAAAAAATATAAACAGGCGTAATAATACAATAGCACGGGCCACTAATCCAACGGGGCGAAATCTACAGAATCAAGTAAACAAATAAACTCAACTTAAATATTAAAAAATCTAAACTCGATAAACATGAATCCACAACAGCTCGAATAAGGAAACAGTTACGGCAAGTTTCCGGGACGTAACGTCGCATCTACATATATCGCAATACAACAAATACTATGATTAGCATATGACTACAATTAAGGCTTAAGCTTCATTTAAATAAAATAACAAAAAGGGTGCAATAAAATGTATGGTAATATTTTAAAGTCAGTTAGTTTTTAAGGAATGATATTAAAATATTTAAGCTAACTCATTAAATTTAAAACGCCGTATAGTAATAAACGTATATGGCGTAATCATTAAAATATATGATAGACGCATATTGTGTACTTATTATATTTATATTAATATATAAAAGTTATAGTTACAATATTATTGATATATTTTAACAGCCTTATGACATTCACTACCTACCCGACAATTATAATATTCAATATTATATGTTAAAAATTGCATATAATATTATTTTCTTAAAGACAAACTCGAGCGAACACGATTTAAAGGTTGGAACGTCATATAGTGTAATATGCGTTACGGTCTGCGCAAATTAAAGCCAAAATAACCAAATAAACGGGGAGAATACCTGTACTCAAGGACTCAGGGGGTTCTGAACTACGCTATAATCAGGGGGACTCAGAGGGATTCCACTCCGCTTATCACTGAAGGGGGACCCAGTAGGGAATGAAACTCCTACGGCTGATACATTGAAGGGGGCCGGGCAGAGGGATGAAAACTACGCTATAATTAAGGGGGGGCCGCAGAGGATTAAAATCTACGTAATGATCAATGGACGCCAGAGGGATAAGACCACGGCTATCATTAGGGGGGCCGCTCAGAGGGATGAAAATAATACGCTATAATTAAGGGGGCCCGATGATGAAAACCACTCTCCTGGGCTATCCAGAAATTATATATTAGTATTTAGGGATAATAATAAACAGTCGCGTTCTGCACCAAACAATATCTATTGAATAGTGGGTAGGGGTCACAATTTGGAAGCGTGCTGAAGTGGAGGTATATTTATTAATCTATTTAGCTTATAGTCGGTTTTCTATTAGGATTATAGAATTGTATCAGTATATGCTTATCTTCTGCTTCACAACACACATCTGATTGTTCCCCGGCCGCTGATTATTTTTCAAAAAAGTAGATTTCATCATTAGTCTTCTTCGCTAGGGTTTACTTTCACTATTATCTTTTGTAGGTTTGTCTTGTCAGGTTCACTATCACGAGGGAAATACACAAAAGGGAGTCAATAGGCTGGGGAAAATCATCACCGCGCTATTAATGTAATTCGAGGACGTGCGCTATTGCGCTGCAGCGCCGCCGTCGCACAGTGCTACTTTTACTACTCTATCTCGACAACTCTGCTGACGCGCTCCGCCGTCAGCCGGGAGTTGCACAAGACTTTGAGCGACAACTCCCGCTGGCGGGGGTGCTATCGCAGTGGGGGGCGGGCAGCAAATAGAATATAACAATTATATGATATATATATATATCTATATATATAGTATATGATATATTATATATAGTATATCTATCATATATATATTTATATATATATATATATATTATAATATATATATATATATATATATACTATATAGATATATATAGTATATATATATATATATATATATATCATAATATATATTGTATATATTATATATATATTATCTATATATTATATATAGATATATATATATATATCCTAACTATGACATATGATATATAATATACTTATATAATATTATATATTAATACTATATAGATATATAGCTATATATATAATATTACAATTTTTTTTTGAAAAACTTGACGCAGTGTTCTGGCATACGATCCTGTTAAGCTAAGGAAAGCGAATGCTCAGATATTTCGTAACCCACTTCCACTCAACTTCCTGACTGTTATAAACTAGTGACCTGTTAGTGTGTAATACTTCGGAGGCTGTCCACTCGACACCGCAACGGACGCTTATATATATAAAGCCGGCAATAGGCCAAAAAAAAACAACATTAGGTAACTCAAATTAAGCAGTACACTCGGTAACTCTTAGTAAGGGAGCTGACGATGCGAGGGATGTTGAGTTCAATCCCTCATTCAGGTATATAGATTTTTTATTTTTCTCGGTTCCGCGTAACAGGACAAAGTTGGTGGATTGAATTCAACCACTTGGCAACCAATCACGAAAATTTACGGTAACAAAAAAAAAAAAAAAGAAATAGTACGTGTTTCAGTCACTTAGGTTCCCTCTGTCTATCCTGTCTTTATGCAGGATACGCGTGAGCGTGATTAAATGTGATATAATGTAGACATCAACAGCAATGGCGAAACCTCCAACGCTACGGAACAGGGTGTCTTAACACTATGTACTCGTCGGTTCCGTCTGCCTACCCTGCTATGAAGTCGGGTAAAGCATGAATTAAAAAAATAAAAAGATAAAGTATAGAAAAAACCAGCTAATCCTTTATTTCCTCAGAAACCTATTATTTTTTCAAAACTTGACTTGCTTGACTGTTTTGGCGTAAGGTGAGAAGCTTAAAGCGTTGTCCCTGTAATCGCGATCGGTTTGGGGGTTCGATTCCCACTCTGCGGGGAAGTATGGATGTTTTTCTTGTCTCATTTTCCAATCGCCTGGCAACTAGCAAAGTGCGACTTTGATTTCCGCTACTCAACACTATGCCGTCGCAAAAGTTCAGAAAGCTGGACGGAGAAAGCAGGGACCAAAGCAACGGTGTAGCGCCTCTCTGCGTACCTCTCGAACATGCCTGAGGATAAAGCATGAGCTAAAAAAAATAAAAATCTTGCAAATATTTTAACGGCCAATAAACATCAACCATCAAAAAATGTATAGATTTAAAACGTTACAGATATTTGAGAAGGCTTATAATAACCTATTATTTACTTTTGGGGGGGGGGGGAAAGCTTACATTTTTTGTTACTTTATTTCAAGTGAGTACTGCATGTCTAACAGTGCAGCAACAGAGTTCATTTAATTCAAAATGCTGCAACCACATCGGATTTATGTTAACTAGTATATGATTCAATTTGTAGCGCTTTTTAGGTTAAAAGTTAATGTTAAGATATTTTTGAAACTAAAATAAAATTAGGCAATAACAATTCAACATTACTTGTTTTAAGCGAATTGAACAAAGCCAGGGATCCTATTTTGATTTTTGATTTTCAAGATGAACAGTTCATATAGATGGGTATATTAATTTCAGTTACTTCTGTTTGATGTAAAAGTAATTTTTGTTTTGGATAGCTATTTTGTCGACTAATCGATAACAAACGGCAGGTCAGGTTGAGAATAATTTACTTTTATTCTGAGTGAGGTTGCCTGCACAGATCTAGGCTTACATCATGTAGCATATACAATGCTTAATGTGTTTACTTGACTGCGGCGTGCCTGAATCGTAGATTATGGCTAAAATGGCCTCATAGGGGTTTACAACATCTTGAAATAGGAGGTAAAACTGCTTTTAGTTTTAGAATACTTTATATATACTTAACAGACACCGCAACTTCTCGCTTTATCCGGCGCTCAGAGCAGGATTAGGTAAAGAGGACCGCAGGAGGCCGCGTGAACCTAGTGTGTAAGGACTGCCGTTCTCACATCCGCCTATTCTTACAAGTGACGGGGAAAAAACTCACTCGCACGCTTTTTTGCTAAGGCCGGAAGAAATGGAAAATGAAAAATCGGCATATTCCCGTCTGCGTAGTGGGATGTAATCCACCGCGCACACACCGGGGGGTTACCAGGCAAACGTCTGCGCCTGCCTACGACACGACGATACCTACAAAGCCTGTGTACTAATTCCGTTCATTTATAAATAAATTTTATTGTAGGTTTTTATATTATTAAGGTTTTCCCCAAATTTTTTATATAAAAAAACATGTAGATGGGCCTATTTGGTAAGATATTTTCTTACACAAACTATAACTTAACGTTGGATTGCTACACTTCTACTTGTATCGCAGAATGAAGGGTCGGAAAGTAATTCTGCTTTCCACGGAACTGAACTCCACTTATATCACTTTTATCAGATCCTAACCTTAAATATTTATAAAAATAATTAGAATCACGCGTAATCTATGTGCATTAGCTAATTACCATCTCTGAGTTTAAGAAGGTGTTGTTCTTTTTCTCAACTAGGCGTAATTAAATTGGCTCTGACGCTCCATCTAGTAATTTAATTCTTTCGTTTATTAATTAACTTATAAATGTCATGCTGGCGTTAGCAAGACATGGTGTGCTCCAAAGACAAATAATTGTGAGAGAAATTTTTGTAGACGGCTAACGTATTAATATGACAAAACTAAGTAAATCTCTCTACCGAAAATAGACTGGAAAATATTAAACCTTTTTAGTCTTCTCTCAGGGCGGGCATGAAATACAAATAAACTTATATATATCATAACTTAGAATGTCGTATATGAATACGACAATATATTTATGATTGCAAATGGTATAAGACTAATACTTGTGATTGTGGTTGTGGGTTCAATTCCCACCTTGCGGAAAATTAATTTCACTTACTTACCTTAATAGTTAAAATTTGCCGTAAATATGGACGGAAAAAGCAGCAGAAGATGTCAAATTCACGATATAGCTCTATGTCGTTATCCGTTATTCCCAGTTACTAGAAAGTATAGAGGCAAAAAAAGACTAAAATAAACATTGGCATACTACAAAAATACTAAATTTTATATAAAAAAAAAAAAAAAAAAAAACATAGTACCCGCATTATGTTTTTCCTGGGCCAAATATCCATCTTCGATATCTCGTCGCGTGGATTGAGTCATACATGTCAGTACGAACTATTCTCTGATATATAGGATTTGCCACTTCGGTTCGTTTACCCTGACAATCTTTGTATAAAAAAAGCTGTCTGCTTTTTCCCAGTCTTCTAACAGGCTTTCTTGAAGACCCGGTAACCTCAAAGACTGAATAAGTTCCATGGATTTTCACTATCATGGGCTCACACTTGTCCTTGATTTTGTTTTAGAGTCATTTCCTCGACTAACGGTCGTGGTAACATAAATCTGTGCATTAGAAGTGGTCATTGTATTTTTTCATATCGAGTCCTTCAGGACGCATTAAAAGATTTCTGGCCTTCGGCCTGCATTCGGCGTCTTATTTTTTTAGATCATAATTTATTTCAGTTTTCCACAGTAATAGTAGCCTCTGTCCGTTACAATTCTCAACTTTCGAAAATTCTTGACTTCAGATGCAAAAAATGGATATTCGTAGAGGCTTCAGTCGAAGATATTTCTAGTTTTTCTGAGCTTGCCACCAGCGTCCATTGTACGTATGCAAAGTGTGGCCGCACTCGTTGTTTCTTGCTCTGTTGTTTCTGTAGCTTAAAAGCCGCCAAATTGCTTAGGGGTCCGTTATCTTTAGATCTCTTCTACATTGTTTTGGCAATGATATTCCTCCTGCTGACTGTCTTTCGAAGCGCTCAGCGGCGTGCTGGTAGCTGCCATGTCGCTTCGGCAGTTGGTCTTCCTATATTATTTAAATCAGCGGGGGGGGTGGACAAAACACGTAACATTTTCTGAGGATCTCTCCTTACATTTTCGAACGAATGTTATAATTTCCTCGCATTGAAACGTTCGGCCGCAGATTTACATCGCGGACGATCCCCTTCGGAGGGCTCCTGAAATTACGACACGAGATAAGTGACAGTTCAGAGTTTGGGAACTTTGAATTTAAACCGTTAAGTTAATTTCACTGTTTATTTACATTGGAGTAATTGATATGCGATAGCGACTTGATATATATTATTGGCTTTAGTCCCCTTTGTAGGTACTTGGCTAGGGAAGATGATTGTGGCGATTAGTGTCGTTTGACGAAATGAGAGGCACAGGACCGTTTCTTCGGGTTTTTTTTTTACTATTTATAAGAAACATAATATAGTAAGTATATTTTATTATACTTTTTCCTATAAGTCTTTATATAAATTGCTTCTAATTACGCGGCGCACGGAGTCTACTTGATCAGTGTTTGTGGGTTTGATATGCTACTCATAGGATTAATTATTTTATTTGCCTCTCAATGGTAATGAGTCCTGGTGGGATAAAGGAATAGAAAATAAATATTTTTAATCTATTTACCGTTTACTCTAAAAGGCTAATATAAGCGAGGCGTTAAATTAAAGTCACTCAACGCTACAATATCTCGAATACTTATAAAATAGGATAGGGACGGAGTGTCGTAAGGCACTAGCGTTCGCCCCACATCTGAAATCTCTCAATGGGCAAGTTCCTTGATACAATCCGCAAGACACATTATACTCACGGCATTAATATTCGTTACATTTATCCCTCTTTCAATTACAAAATGCGACGAATTCCCGTCATGCCCAGTAATTCCTAAATATTTTTGAGTCCTCTAAAACACTTAACGCTTCTAAAGGCGTCATACTTAAATTAATTTTCTGGTAAACAATTTAAGATACGCCATTTGTTGCAACTGTCATTACCTATGAAGGAACAAATAGGTGGTCTGTATATGAATTAGATTCGCTAAGTGGAAAGTAAACTAGCTTATATCGAAGAGAACAATCAGATCAGGTAATACGAGTGTAATATATATCTATTTATTCTATATAATATATATATATATCTATATACTATATAATACTATAATATTCTATATATATATATAGTATATATATATATATTATATATATATATATATACTTAGTATACTATATTTAATATATATATATATATATATATATATTATATATAGAACAACACATATCATATATATATATTATAGCTTTAGAGGTATACATAAAGCTTTTATAAAAAAAATCACAATACAATTCTCGCAATTAACTAACAGATATGCACTCGACTCATAGCACTATAAATGTTTAAAACTTTTAAATTTCAAACACATCTAGCCTGAGTACTAGATGAGACTTTAAAGTAATGTGGCAAACTGAATAAATAAGAGTTAATTAGATATAAAAGATTGATACTGTCCTGTCGCTCTCGATCTTAGAGTGGACGGTGCGTGCTCGGCGATTCTTGGTTCAATGCACTATTTTTTTAAAACGGCAATATACTAAAGTACATTCAATTAGTAATAGCAGTATTTATGGTAGTTAACTTTACTTTGTTTATCAGCTATTTTCGCACTGATTCATGGTGCAGAAAATCTTAACACTGGGCTTGGACGTAAACATAGGTACACGGTTGTATTTCTAAACTTGTCACATTGATCTTAGTATTGTACGGTTATAGGTTCATTCAGCATCATTGTGCCCTATAAATTAAAGTAACTTACTTGTGGTTTTTACTTACACAGGGTAGTGGGTTTAGTAAGAGTGTTGATAACAAATATAATGACTAAAACGAATATATTTGATAGTGTATTTGTGGTAATACAAGATTCTATTTATTTATTAGCCAAAACTAAGTATGAGACAGTCGTTTTCCGCTGCTTATGGGGCAGTGTTCTAAATTTGTAAAATAATAGACGGGAGTATTACACTATGTTTTCCTGTCTACCCCTATGTATCTATTAAGACGAACGTCTTGAGAGTGAATCTATTTTTATGTTGAATCGGCTGCTTATAAAAATATGGAGGGCAATAACGTAAAGGAGAGTTGTAGCGGCGTACTCTTGCCCGATGTATAACTGATTTCCATACAGTACAGTCGTATAATTAACATTAATTTATGTAAAATATTATTTAGTGCTTATTAATTTGTATAGCTATCTTATACTCTATAGCTTAAATTATGCAACTAAATCTATAGAGTTTGGAGAAATAATTTAAAAAAAAGTAATTCATTTTAGAGCTCCAAAAATAAGAGAAAAAAGGAGCTTTAAATTTAAAAGGGACCGTCGTGCCCGGCAGAGGCGTAAGCGTCTTCTGCTCTAAGCTAAAACGGGGTTGTGGGTCGATTCCCCTCGAGGAGATGGATTTTCTATTTCATTTTCTTCGCTCTGGAAACTAGGCAAAACCTCGGGCGTTGGTTCCGCCACTTAATCACCAAATGCCACGAAATAGGCGAAAGCGGGGAACCGGGGGGGGAGAAAGCAGGACTTAACAACGGAGCGTCTTAAACACTAGGTTCATGTGGTTCTCTGCAGTCCGCTCTGGCTACCCTGCCATGTGGCGGGATCAAAGCGTGAAGCTGAAAAAATTTTTTTTTCTCATTCATAATACAGTTCATGATGAAACTATAATTATTCCCATCCAATATTAAACATTTCTTCCTATATCTATCTCACTCTATATTTTTATGACATCTCCACAAAATAAAAGGCGATTAAAAGAACTAATGTTATTCGATCGCGTCAGTCATTGTTATCGAGACTGTAAATAAAATATCTCATCAAACTCAGACGCCTATTATTATCAATATTGAACTTTTAAGTCATAAAGTTAATTACTTATGAAGTTGAAATCTTATTTGCTATAGATAGTTCGACGTCGCAAAAACGTTTCGCCGTGGGGCCGTTGTTCATTGTGGAATTAATAATATCTCATTATTGGAATTGAAATTAAAATGGCTCCTTTATTGCATACTAGGACTTTACACGCAGGCTTCGCTTTGGTAATATCTAAGATTAGTGAGAGATCTGTATGTTTTATTATATATTTTCAGGCATCTACCCCACATCATTACTAATCTATATATGCAAAAATTCAGCCTGTCTAGAATGAGTCATTACTCATGCATTTCGCTGTGGTTAATGAGAAAGAAAAGCTAGAACCATGGAGTTGAGGAACGAAGAAGGGAAACGTAGAGAGAACGTTGCAACTCTCTCACTCTGAGCGTCATCCGTGGAATGCCGAGTAATTTCTTGTGATACTTAAATAATATATATATATATATATATATATAATATATATATATTATTATATATATATATATCTATATTATATATATATATATATATATTATATATATATATATTATTATATGATCTACTACTAGTATATAATATATATATAGTATAGATATAATTATAAAATTATATATATATATATATGATATATTACTATATATATATATATATCTTATATAATATATATATCCTATATATATATATCTAATATATATATATATATATATATATACTATATATATATATGTATATACATCTATATGATGATATATATAATCTATATATCTCTATCTATATACTATTATATAATATAGATATATATAGTATATATATATTATATATTATATATCCTATATCTTCTTATATCTTATATACACCTTCTCCCAGCATGTAAACCAAATCGGCTTAGTTGAATTCCGTCCTCACAATTAGAATATCAGTAAGATGGTGCATAAAAGCTGGGTATGGGTAATATATTACCCTTTCTGACGTATATGGCCCACCTAGTACAGTGTTATGAAGATGTGCGGACAAACAAAAAACACATAAAATGGTGATAACAAAATACTTTAGACAAACAATTTGGCAGATTATTCAATCGTAGGGGCGACTTCAGTAACTTTAGCGATCCAGTATTGAAGATAGAGGAAGGTCTTCTAAAAAGGGCTATCAGAGGCCCTAGGGGTTATGAAGGTCGGAAAAGTTAGAGTCAGGTAAAATCAGCACAAAAGTAGGTCTATAGCATTTGACAACTCGGATATCTCTGACTACCACACTTTGTATAAAGCGTAAAATTCTCCATAGATAAATAAATTCCATTCTCTAGTATACTAAATACTACAAAAGTCACTTAGTTCATAATAAAATGTGAGACAAGAAACAAAGCGGTGAGATCATCGCATCGTCTGACACATCAATTAACTTGTGACAAATTTAAATGAAATATTACATATTAAAATTAAAGAGCGTAGTGTCGACTAATTACAATAGATTGAGGGTTTTATTTCAACTTCTCGCTCTAACTACGTGTAATAATTTATTAATATTTTTTAAAATCTCCTCAGTTCCCGCTTTCGAGATATTGAGTGTGTAATCGGTCTACTAGAACGGAGAAACAAACACTATTTACTCCTAGGAGTGATCAAACTCGCAAGTGTCATATTTTCAGTACGTCTTCTCAGGAGATAACGTTCCACAAATATTGACCATTGACCGTGATTAGGGCACAATTTGTATACTAAAACATTTTGCTTTATGTGACGGCTGTGTACAGTCTCCATTCAGAAGCATGAGCTGGGAAGAACAAAGTATGCATCTTTGAGTTCCGCTAACCAACACACAAGAACTCTAACAAGACACGGAGAACAGAAGATATTAAATATGAAACAAGAATTAATCATAGAAAATAACAGAAATATTAATTTAATAGAGTCAAAGTCAACAAAAAACTGTTGGTAAATCGTGAATATATTATATGCAATGCTTTCAGTCATACAAAATGTATGAAAGCCTGAAAATTAATCAATTGTTTACATTTCATACAATAACAAAGGAATACATCGAATGAAATACTGCAGCTTATCTGATACGGCTGGCTGATAATTATCGAGGATAAACGATAAAATAAACAATGCGTGTTACACAATAATTACTTTATTCTTTTTTAAATAACTTTCAACGTAATTCGTACATTTTTAATCCATATTTTTTGTAAAAACTGTGAATAATTGTATTTTTCTTTATTAAAACGTTTCCAACAGTCTTCAGCTCACTCTGCAGAGCACGTCGTACATTTTGTGTGCCACTTCCGCTCCTCCGAAGCCAATGTAGCATGAATTATGACTAGGGTGGACTTTTCCGGGGGTGACTGACAACTGATGGCGTGCCCTCCCGACGTAGAGAGTCTCTCCAGATACTGTCCTCCCACCATCTATCGCACCTGGTGGTACATTCCCATTAGTAGCCGGAACCCACCTTAAATTATCTGGTCTTGCGCACAAAACTTCAATATTCTGAACAGGAATCTCTTTTCCGTTATACATCACTGAAGCAGCATTATGTCTGATGGAAAGTTTTCCAGGAATTAAGTCTCCGTTGTGCCATGCCCTTATCACCCATAGCGGACTGCCATCCCATCCTTCGTGTCCTCCAATAACTGCTTTGCCCGACAAGCTGAGTGCAGTGGTAGCTGTAGACGGAACCCAGTCGTAATCACCCCCCGATTCGGATATTTGAACCTGTTCTGACACCGGCTGCCCGGAAGTTTCTCCGTGGTATATATAATTTGTGATGTAAGTTGGTTGATTGGTGTCCTGAGGTGGAGGATGTGGCATCATTGGAACTGGTAGCATGACAGTTCCAGGGATGTAATAAGGCATCGGTGGAGGGTTGTTTTGGGGATATGTGTGAGGCTGATGAGGAGGATGCCCCCATCCTGGAGGTCCATGGTACGGAGGTGGTGGAGGACCTGGTGGTGGAAAACTCATTTTGATATTATAGTAAAACACAGATATATTTCACTTAAAGGTTAGATAAAGCACTGTGTATCGTACGTCCTAGATCGTTTATATTATTCGCTGTTTTAATCTTATCAATGGTGATAACCAGTTGGATAGATATGATATTGGCATGAATCACTAATGTTCTAGATTACTCACATATTCTACGTACCTACATGACAAGTATATACAAAGTATATTTAGACTTTCACTTGACAAGTATATACAAAGTATATTTAGACTTTCACTTTATTATTAGTAATTACTGTTACTCATTTATTCTTAAATATGCCATCTTAGATGACGCTGTATTTTTCATTTTATTTACTAACATAGACTTAAGATAATAACAGCAATAATATTACATATATAGGCTTAAAACTGAATAAACGCGAAGTCTAATTAAATGTCTTTAAACCTAAACCTATATACGCGAAGTTATCCTTAAATGAAACCAAGCTGCAACGAGCTGCAATGAGCTTACTATCTTTTGTTTTAAAAGGTCACTTCATTTGAAGCATAAGATGTGTTATGAAATATTCAAAATGTCTTAAAATTGTCACTTCAAAAAAATATAAGTCAACTTTTTAACTGTAAAAGTAAACACACTTTTATTTAGCTCACTTCCAAACGAAAACCATTGACCAAACTATTAACGCATTCGCATCTTTCATAGCTTCTTTCACATTTGCTGTTATTTCGTATGTATACCTTATTATTGTGTAACATAGTAGACAAGGCAGCGGAAAGCGGAAAGTAGTGTTAAGACACTTCGATCTCCACTATCTACCTTTCGAGATAATACGTGTTAAGTGATTGAACTCAATGTCACGCTTTGTCTTATTACCAAATCGTTCAACTCAGAAATTGAAAATAATGCAATATGCCCCTCATAAGAATCGAACCCAGAAACCGTTGTATTTACAGTTAGGTGCTGCACCAACACGGTGCTCATTATTGTTTATAGTTTAATGTGGTTAACTTTTTATATTGTCATCATGTTTTGCTGTTTCTATGCTTATACTTTGTGTACTTTAACGTGGTGTTGATTGTACTCAGTGCTAGCCGTAAGGAGACTTTGATTACTGTGTGGCAGTTTGTTTCGGGGGTACGGGTTCGGTTCCACCTGTTGTCATTAGTTCTCCTGACTGTAACGCGTAATTTTGCAAAATTCTACAACACTAATACATATATATATATATATATATATATATATATATATATATATATATATATATATATATATATATATATATATATATATATATATATATATATATATATATATATATATATATATATATATATATATATATATATATATATATATATATATATATATATATATATATATATATATATATATATATATATATATATATATATATATATATATATATATATATATATATATATATATATATATATATATATATATATATATATATATATATATATATATATATATATATATATATATATATATATATATATATATATATATATATATATATATATATATATATATATATATATATATATATATATATATATAGAACTTGTACGAAGGGTTAACTATGGCGGAACTAAACATAAAAATATAAATATAAACAAATTTCTTCAAATCAGATTCGAATACATTACAATACATTACACTTATAGTCAACATTTGTTTCACAGGGATAAGTGACATCATGATCGAACAAAACATAGGTAAGTGTAGTAAAACAATATGCATAATATAGATCATATATTTTTAAAAGAAACTAACTTATTTTAAATACTAAAATAATTAAAAATAAGTTATATTTATTGACAATTAATTGATATGGAATAAATGTTGTTAATTTCTTGTAGGTTTTTCCTTTTTAATCTGTATTTTATTGAATTCAACAAACTTAAATATTTATTAAATATAAATAATTTACAATTTCTATTGTAAATTATTTATATTTAATATTATATATTTTATATATGCAAGAAAAAGTTATATATGGAAAATTTAAAAAAAAAATACATTATAATAAAGTGTTCAAACTTCAAACTACAAGACATTACATTACATACATACTTTAAAAGTTTAAATACAAATAATCCAAAAATGCTTATTTTAAATAAATTTTTACAATAAGTAAACATTAAAAATTATAAAATACAATAAAATATATATTATACTTGTCAAGTTGTATTATAAGTTTAAAAACTAAAAATATAAATTTAGAGGATAGTAATATTTGTATGCATTTACTATATTTAATTATATATTTTTGTAAATGAATTAAAGCTGGAATTTAAATAATAGATATTATTCATATTTGCTTTGTAGACGGGTCTTATCGCGATAATCTTTACGTATTACAATACCTTTATTGCCCGACGTTTCGGTGAAGTTGCATTCACCGTGGTCACGAGCTGACTGGAGTACCGCGACCACGGTAGTGACCACGGTAGTGACGTCGGGCAATAAAGGTATTGTAATACGTAAAGATTATCGCGATAAGACCCGTCTACAAAGCAAATATGAATAAATTACATCGCGAAAGTTTAAAATATAAAATAGATAGATAGATATATATTATGTAAGCATATATACTTAGAAGTTAGTGATTTAACTGAAAAATACTTTAACTGAAAATACCATAGAGAATATTAAAATAAAATATTTTTAAGAGACTAAGTTTTCCCCAAATTAAATTTATTTTATTTTTACATGCGTTATATGGGAAAAGAACAGATTCTGTATTCACTAAAACAAGTAAGTAGTAAGGTCTCATTACAACAGTGTTACCAGAGAGAAAATTACAATAATCCAGTAGGTTGTGTATATGTATATTGATAATATTATAGACCAGGTACGGTAATACGGAGGTGTGTGTGTGCTTACACTTGGTGAAAAAATAATTTACATGATATTACGTCACTTTTTGAAGTATTTTAATGTGCCTCTTAGTCATAAAATTCAAGTAATTGTTTAATTGCAAAAAAAATATTTAAAATGTTACCATATATTGTATAATTAGCATGTGAATGGATTAAATTATTTTTTAATCTCTTAACTAATAACAAAAATATGTTTATTTCGAATACTTTAAGCAAAGCTGTAAACGTTTCTACCGTACCAAGTCTCCTGCAGCAACATAAAATGCTGTAGCTAACAACATAAGCTTAATTTAGTCTAATATAGTCTAAGTTCCGCTTTAAATAGTAAGTTAAGTGAGTACAACAGCTCGAAACACGCAACGGTGTCCGTGCATAAGCGCCGGCCACACGAAAGCCCGGATGAGGTCAGAGCGAGCTGACCCGCCTTCCAGACGCATGTGCTTCGAAGGCTCCATTACCACTGTAATTTGGTTATTAACATTAGCTACAGCGTTGTTAGTATCTTTGTTTCAATTTTTTATGTATTTTTTTTATAATCGAGTGGGTTAATACTTTAAAATCATAAAAATAGCTTTTCTTTCTTTCTCACGCCAAACGATTGTTTTTGTAACAACTTTTGGATTACGGAAATTTGTAAAAATCTCCCTATAGAAATGTTAACAACGGAATAAGGCGTATAAAACATATAAGAGTTTCGCGGCGTGATGGAGAACGCATGGCTTAGTAGTCAGATCCCTTGCACGGTCCTCAAGAGGCGCAATGTGCAAATTTTTGTATCGAGGTTATTACATTGTATTAGTTCTATATAGTTAGTTAGTTCTATATAAGATACACTTAATTTTGTATACAGTTTACTTCTCAATACTATTAAGTAATCAAGATAAAAAAGGCTTACCAGGTGTGAAGTCAGTATCGATTCTTAAAGGCGGTATATGTAGTGATAGAGCAAAGGCAGCGCGACACGCGGCCGCTGCGAGTGCATGCAACGCGCTGCAGCGGGCTATGCAGGGGTACTCGCGGAGGGTAGTCGATACCTGGTAAAGAGGTATTAGTGAATTAGATAGTAGATAGATGGGAGAGGTATTTTATAAATTAAATTAAATTATTTGACGTTCAAAAAATGCAGCAAAAATGTAACTTTCTTTTTTAATTTTTTTTTTACCCCGCATGTTGTAGGGTAAGCAGAGGGAACTGCAGGAACTATATAGTTTGAACCTAGTGTTAAAACACTCTGTTGCATAGTCCCTGCTTTCTTCGTCCCCACTTTCCGCCTTTTTCGAGGCATTGCGTGTTGAGTGGCGGGACTCAACGTCGCGCTTTGCCTAGTTTGCCAGAGCGAAGAAATTGGAAATAGAAAAATCCATCTTCCCATCGAAATCGGGGATGGAACCCCCAAACCGTCGCGTTGGGGGGTTCTTCTAACTTCTTATTTTTGATAATATTGTTTGACGAAAAAAGGTTAAAAGACGTATTCTTTCACGCTATTAACAAGATAGGTAGAAAGAACCCAGTGTTAAGATACTCTTACCGTTTTTATATAATTTTTTGTTGAATGACGAAACTCGACTAACTTTGTTGTTTCTTGTTGACTTTGTTTTAATATCAGAGCTAGGGAATGTAATAGTCATTTAAAGTGCTCAGCCCAGGGTCTATATAACATATACATGTAACACCTATGTCCTTACCTATAATATATTATGCTTACAAAACACATTGGTAAATAAAATAAAAAATAGCTCTGAATATATCTTTTTTTTGTATTTTATTTTCAGTTGTTAATAATATTGCAGATCGCTACTTATTGATATTTCAAACAACTTTCTAGTTTCACCAAAATTATAAAAAATAAAAAATAAATATATTAACTTCATTTGCTTTATTCTACTTCCACATTCCAGTCAACTTCATAATGTATACCTGATTAATGACAGTTCTCTCAGCGTCACCCAGAGGGAAGCTGTGTGCGTTGTGACGCAGAAGCCGCGTGGCCGCCGTCACCAGCGCCGCGGTGGACGCGGAGTCAGACCCCTCGGAACATCCGAGCAAAGTTTTCACTTCATTTATACGCTTCTCGCGTAAACTTATCGCTGCTCGGAATGACAGCTGGAATTATTGTTTTTAAGTATTTTAATCTTGTTAATTAAGGTTTATATAAGTTAGTTTTCCGCTGTCTGTCTGTCTGTCTTCAGGTTGAATCTCACAAACCGTAAAAGCTGAAATTTTCACCAATGATGTATTCCGGTTGCCGCATTAATAATAAGTAATAAAAATTTAAAAAAAATAAATATTAAGGGGGTCCCCATACAATGAACGTATATTTTTCCTATTTTTTTATATTTTCTCGTTGATCATGATTATGAAATTGATAAAGAACCCTCGATGTACAAATTAATTCACAACTGACCGGTTTCTGAGTATTTATGGAAAAATGGAAAAAAATCCTTCTCCTCTAGTGGGAATCGAACTCACAAACCGTCGCGCTTATAGGCATAGGCCTCGCGACGGTCCTCTGTTTCATTTGTTTCTTTAAAACAAAATATGTTCATGTTTCTTAAGAGCTTGTCCTACTTACAACAGCAACAGAAAACACAATCTTGTATTTAAGATTGGGCGTAGGCTTCAGAGGCTCGAGCGCGGCGAGCGCGGGCAGCGTCTCTTTGGCAGCGCGTTCCCATACAGCCGCGTACTGTGATATTAACTTGCTTCTGGAAATTGAGAATAAAGGAAGATAATTTTTGGTAAAATTGATATTTATTTTTTTTTTTTTTTTTTTTTTTTTTTTTTTTTTTTTTTTTTTTTTTTTTTTAGCTTCACGCATTATCCCGCGCATGGCAGGGTAAGCAGAGGGAACTGCAGGGACTGTGGGAACCTAGTGTTAAGACACTCCGTTGCTTAGTTCCTGCTTTCTCCGTCCCCGCTTTCCGCCGTTTTCGAGGCATTGCGTGTTGAGTGGCGGAACTCAACGCCGCGCTTTACCTTAGATGCCAGAGCGAAGAAAATGGAAATAGAAAAATCCATCTTCTCCGACTGGGGATCGAACCCAGTAACCGTCGCGTTACAGGCAGACGTTGCGCCTCTGCGCCACGACGGTCATATTTATTTATATAGAAATAATATTTAGATACATTACGTAATCAAAATAATAGATATTATAGGTTTCCCTTTCGACCCTAATCACACCCTATCCCGTCTATTATAGATTAAGCAGAGAGAATTTAACGTTAAGACACTCCATTTTCCACTTTTTACTTAAATTGTGTATCCGTAGGTCACCGGTTCAGATCCAGATCGATGGACTTTATATCAGAGATAGCCTAAGCGTAAAAAATATCTAGCGCTGGTAATAAAATTCATTGGTCTGTAAAATAAATATATAAGCAACTGAATATGTGAAACTCATATAACTTTGAATATAGAATAATATATCACTATGGACGAGGGTACAGTGGTGTCACTGTCACTACTTCTAAAGCCGTTGCTAACGCGTTACATCAGACGCAATGTCCTTAACAGTAGCAAAACTCAACGCCACAATATTTTCGCACAAGAATGGGAAAATGAATATAATTTTAAATATTAACCTTTTCATTGTACCTTACTATATGCAGAAAGCGTAGAGTTGAAGAGAAATTCACTTCTAAATTAGATTAATTATTACTAAATGAAGAAAATATTTAAAAATATATATAAAAAGTTGTTTACACATCAGCATCTTGGTGTGAATCATCACTGTCCGAGTGGTAGCCATCGCTTGCCGAGTCCGTGGGAGATCGTGGAGCGGGTTCTGTGGGTATCTGCTCGTTCATCTGTGAGAGGACCGCCGCGCAGCCGCGAGAGTAACTCATGAGGACACCTGCTACTGGCCTGGAATATATTATTTCTATTTATTTATACGTATTTTAGGGAGTAAACATGTTCTTAGTAATTAATATATAGGATTATTTTTTGAGCTTTACGCTTTATCCCACATAAATAGTGAACTTGACAGAGAGAACCGCACCACAAAACCGTGGGAACTTAATGTTAAGACACTCTATTACCCGCTTTCCGTCTTTTTGAAGCTTTGCGTGTTGAGTGGTGTAACTAAAGTGCTTTGCCCAGATTCTAGAACGAAGAAAATGGAAATAATAAATACATATTACCCGAGTAAGAATCGAACCCACAAACTGTCGCGTTTATAAGCAAATATTAGTCCGACGATATACAAGTTTATTGTTGTAAATTATTATGTTATGTAAATGGTACGTAATATTTGTAATTCGAATAAAGAAGTATTTCTGACATTGTAGAGCGGATTTCATTGAAACATTTCACATTATTGAATATAACTTAGAGCCTTCCTCTATATATGGACTACGTAAGAGTTATTAATTCGAACCAGTAGTTCTTGAGATTAGTTCTTTTTAACAAACCTTTCAATTATATAACATTAAAAACGTAAAGAAATAAACCTAGTCTTGTAATAACATTAGAAGATTTTTTTCTCTTTAACTAGAAAATCGTCTAATATTATAACACTCTGTAATATCTTATTATTACGAAAGATGGAATAAAAAACTATTACAAAACGCTTAAGAAACATACGGTTCTTAATATTTTTACGTCACGAAGTAAATTATGTAAATTTTACATATTTTAATAATTTAAATATGAATTTTAACATAATTGATGTAATAAAGGAACAAAAAATGTATTAAATATGTAATATAAGTGTGTTGTTTCATGGCTGTTTCTGTTATGGGGATTAAATTTAAAGAAGGACCATCGAGGCGCAGAACCGTAGCGTCTGCCTGTAAACGCGACGGTTTGTGGGTTCGATTCCCACTCGGGGAAGATGGATTTTTCATTTCCATTTTCTTTGCTCTGACAAATAGGCAAGGCACGGCGTTGAGTTTCGCCGCCCAACACGCAATGCCTTGCAAAAAATGGAAAGAGGAACGAAGTGTCTTAACACTAGGTTCCAACGGTTCCTGCGGTTCCCTCTGCATACCCTTCTATATGCGGAATAAAACGGAATAAAAAAATCTTAAAGTTTCACGCTTAACCCAGCATATATAACTAGATTGACGGAGAGTACCAAGTGTTAAAACACTCCTTTCTCATGTCTTGTCTTCAAGATGATATAAGAAATCCTAGTATTTTAGAGAAAATCGCAATTAACTTAATAAATTAAAAACGCAATATGTAATAAAGCAAGTATATTCATAAATAGTGTTAACTCGCTAACGAAGCGCGGGAACAATACAGTGACATAATCGTTCTCATAGTAAGAAAGTTTCACGTAATATAACGTAAGCTAGACGTGGTTTTGAGTAATTAATCACACTATTATATTAGTTATAGAAAGTTTTTATACGTTTTAAGAGTTCTATGGCTAAAAGGAAACCCTTATAAGATGTTCTGTACGTTTGCGTGTCTATCCGTCCGTCACGACCATTTTTTTAGAATTGTATGAATTAAAAAGGGGAAAAATTAAAATTAATTGTCTCAATCAACTTCTTGAGGCATAATAAAAATGAAAAGTTAAGTCAATGACCATTTATTCTTAACTTGTTTGCGTTTCGTATGAAAATAGGCGATTTATCAAAACAAGCAGGGTCTCGTTAACCGACAGTTAGAAAATTTGACAATAGGTTAAAAACATTGAAGAAATATATATCTTACATAGACCAACAATATATATTTCAATTTTGAAGTTGTCATAAGTTAATGACTCATTGACCTAAAATCATGGAATTCCACGGAACCCCCTGTTCGCGAATACTACTCGCACTTGGCTGCAATATTTTCTTTTTCTAACTATAATTTCCACATCTAGCACATACTATGACGTTGAATTGCGCGATTTAACTCAATATGATGTCCCAAAAGACAATGGAAATTAAATGACGGAGTGCCTTAACACTTGGTTCTCTTTCTCTTTTGACACTTGGTTTTCTCTCTCTCTCTCTTACTCTCTGCCTAAAGTGAGATGAGTGAAGTAAAATAACTTTATCTGAGTAAACTCTCTTGAGTTAAGTGACACGTGACTCTACGCTTTTAAAGAGCTAATAAAAAATGAAAATGAGTTATTTATATATTATACTATAACAGAAAGGAAGTCATAGCTGACGCGATGTACAGTCACGTACTTACTGTACCACATCAGGTATCATATATTTGTTTTATTTTTTAGCTTCACGCTTTGTCCCGTACCTATGTTAAGACACTCCGTTGCTTAGTCCCAGCTTTCTCTGTCCCCACTTTCCGCCTTTTCTGAGGCATTGCGTGAGTGGCGGAACTCAATGCCGCGCTTTTGTCTACTTTCCAGATCAAAGAAAATGGAAATAGAAAAATCCATCTTTCCCGAGAGGGAATCGACCCCACAAACCGTCGCGTTTACAGGCAGACGGTCATATAATTTTAATTTCTATATACGTTTCTTAATAATCTATTATGTAGATAATGTTAATTTGTCTAACTCTAGTACGTCCATCCATTGTGCTCGTTAAGTTAATTGGAGTTCACAGGTTCAAATAAAACTTTCTAGTATAAAGACATAATTAAATCGCTGCAGTTTGATGGCACAACGTCTGACTGGAACTGCGACGGTTAAAGGTTCAATCCCCATGAGGGGAGAATGAATTATTTCATTTAATCGCCTTAGTAACAATGTAAAGGGCAGCATAGAGTTCCGTCACTTAAAATTTGCGATTAACACTAGTTTAGGTAAAACTATTTATTTTATTACTATTTTATAGTGTTATAAAACTCCGTTTCCCGTTTTCCACATTTTTTCAAGACATAGCATGTTTAGTGGCGGAATATTACGCCGTGTTTTTGGTTAGTTACTAGAACGAAGAAAATGGAAATAGAAAGATCCTCCCCAGTGGGAATCGAACCCACAAACGTTTACAGATGCTACGCCTCTGCGCCACGATGGTTATTACTAATGTATGAAATATGTTTTTTTTTAACCTAACAAGAGAGATGTATCAACTATTTTGCACTATAACTTGGTTGTGACGGGACTCGGTATAAGGCATTCTTTTTTTTTCTTTTTTTTTAGCTTCACACTTTATCCCGCACATGGCAGGGTAGGCAGAGGGAACTGCAGGGACCGTGGTAACCTAGTGTTAAGACACTCCGTTGCTTAGTCCCTGCTTTCTCCGTCCCCGCTTTCTGCCTTTTTTGGGGCATTGCGTGTTGAGTGGCGGAACTCAACGCCGCGCTTTGCCTAGTTTTCCAGAGCGAAGAAAATGGAAATAGAAAAATCCATCTTTTCGCCTCTGCGCCACGGCGGTCCTTTTTTAATGTATAAAAAAGGTATTTTTTTTAAAAAATGTTAACAACAATTGTAGAACAATATATGTGAAGTAAACAATAGGATTAGTTTTAGCGATGTAAAACTTGAATGAAGTGAAATCTCCGATGTAGGTACAATGTAAGACTAACAATGGTTACGATGTAGCGCTTTCTGCGAGTTTGTTTTATGACTTTGTGAAGTGAAGTAACAGCTATGCTATGGGCAATTTATTTACAA